>APFE030843395.1:311016-375776 GCA_000404065.3 Pinus taeda | reverse complement strand
TTCCTCTCGCGCTTGTTAACAGCTTACCTCATTGGCTAGTAATCAGGCGATGTCTTTCCATGTTCGACTCTAGAACATTTTTCACATGGATCAATTTGTACTCTGAGTGAAGATTGAACGTGTTTTGAAGACCCCGGATGTAGTTTCATCCATCCGGGCTGCGATATATTCAGGAACATAAAGACATCAAGTGTACATCATTGCCGAACAAATGATCATCCAAATCAAAGGATGATGAGTCCATATCATTAGTCTGTCACACAGATGATTTTTTGTCCTATGTACATGAAAAAGAATTTATAAAGCTGAGCATGGGAATGCCCACCTCAGCTAGATCATGAAAAAATGTTGTCTTACTACAGGTCGCCTCCCAGCTTGAAAAAACTTCGGATCCTCATAGTAAAGAATTTCACCCAACATCAGAAAGATTAATGACCTCATGCTTTAGGGGGAAACTGTTATAGAAATTTTTGGGCACTTCAACTCCAATCATAAATGTCCATAAACTGAGGGCTCCTAAGTCCCTAAAAGTGTTGCTTCACTGCCTAAAGGAACAAGGTCAATTGATTACATCATCTCCCAGAAGTTGTCCACTAAAAACTGCTCATAAATGGTCAAAACTAGACCATACTAAAAGCCCAGTGTAGAGGGTGCGATGCATATCACCTTCCCAGTGTACAAGGTGTAATGCATACTGAATTTCTCCTCTGTAGGGTGCAATGGTCGGGAATGGACAAATGGCAAGGACAAAATGCGTGGTGGAAGATTATGGAATCTTCTAGAAGCTTCCCCTCTGACACTTGCCTCTCTATTTTCGACCAGGGATGAGTAAGAGATCATCATTCTCCAAGTGGAAGCAAGAACTATCAGAGAGAAGACAATAATCAAGATCCTAGAAGATGACTCACCTCCCTATAATCATCTATATATGGATCCCTCATCACAAAGATCTAGAGGCTAGAATTTTGTATCTTATAGAGAAGTGTTGTTGGTTTTCTGGTGTACATTCATAGTGTTGGGTGATCTAAGCTTTTCTTGAGGTGAAGAAGGGCTTTCTAGCTAGAGGATGATGCTGGGTCAGAACATATCGTTGTAATCTTCTTGCTACTTTTCATATTAATAAAGCTATTCTAGTTTTCTTCCATATTCTTGTGTACTTGTTTATATATGCATTTATATGCTTAACACACATCTGGTCCTATGTTATTTATGAATATAGATCTTTTCTCTTTGATAGTAGTATGTTGTTGTGATTCCATAGGTTCTCTTTGAAACTGGGCAAACGAAGAAGAAGCGGCAAAGCTCTATTAGGAAGGAGAAGAAATCAAGTGCAAGACTAAGGTTGGTCTCCTTGGTTCTCCTCTTTCCTATTTTCATAAAGGAAAATGAAAGTAGACTTTACTTGTTTGTTTCTAAGATAGCCACCCATCTTAGTGAGAATAGCAGCATCTAAGTGGACACTATTCTCGGTAACAATGTGGTAGAGGTGTTCATCAGAGAGGTGGTCAAATTACATAGTGTTTCAAAGAAGATTGTCTCAGACAAGGATGCAAAGTTCATTTCCAAGTTTTGGAAGGCGTTGTTTGCAGGATTAGGTATAGAGCTGGCCTTCAACGGAGCTTATAATCTATAGACAAATGGATATACAAAGAGGGTTAATAGGATATTGGAAGAAATTTTGAGGATCTATGTGATGCATTAGTAGTGGAAATGGGAAGAGTACCTTCCACTGGTAGAGTTATCTTAAAAAAATGGGTATCAGGAATCCTTGAGGATGAGTATGTTCGAGGCATTGTATCAGTGGAGATGTAATACTCCCATCAGTTGGAGCAACCTGGTGAACATAGTGTTGATTAGACTGAACATCTTGGTAGACATGGAGTGGGAAATGCATGTAACCAGTAAGAATCTAAAAGAAACAAAGGATAGGAAGAAGATATATGCGGATCAGAATAGGTTTTTCAAGGAGTTCTAGGTTAGGGAAGAGGTGTACTTTCGCATCAAACCAAAGAAGATCTCTTTGCAGATTGGATCATGTAGTAATTTGTCACCCTAGTTTTGCATATGTTTAAGGATTATTGAGAGGATTGGGCCAGTAGGCTATCGACTTTCACTACCTTAGATAGTAAAAGTCCATGATGTTTTCCATGTGCCATTGCTTAAGAAGTATGTTAAATATGTTGATCATGTGGTTGACTGGTTTGTATTACAAGTGGAGCCAGATGGAGAATTCCAGTCAGAGCCTTAATGTATATTGCAGCGAAAGGTTCTCATTCTTTGGAACTGAGCAATCGAGTAGCTTAAAGTGCAATGGAATCACTTTTTGCCCGATGAAGCTACGTGTGATATGGTGGATTAGATGTGAGCTATGTGTCCTTCCTTATTCAATGGTTGAGCAGTTGTTTTGGTATATGTTTTGGTACATGTTTTGGTGATTTTTGGCATATGTATATATGTATATAGATGTAAATATTGCCATGAGATATGTTATAAAAATTCAATAAGTAGTATCAATATCAAGTCATTATGATTTTATACTTGATATGTTGTCATGTTGGTCATGTTGGTTTGCTTCTCAGCAGGATGATCATTGTAAATACTGCAATGAGCTAAGTTATAAAGCTCCATGGGAAGTATTTTTTGCTTACAACAACCTTGTTGGTTGTAGGGAAGGTTCTATAATATCCCTGGTGAAAATTCCATGTAATAAAAGTTAATAAAGATAAAATAATAACCGCAGTTTATGGGACACGTATTCCAAGCTGAATGTTGGGAAAAATGATAGTGATGGAGATCATTGGTGATTAATTAATGGCTAAGGAAATTGGCAAAGGAAGTGGCAAAGGATTTGGAAAGGAAAAATGGCATTTTAGCACATTTATTTATGAAAATAATGGAAATTAGGAGAAAATGGAGGTGAAAGGTCACAGGTTGCATGTGAGGAGGAACATTAAGGAAAATAACGGAAAATGAAGAAAATATAAGCCTCATTAATAAAAAGGATTCTGAGGATCAATTCATTGAATTTTGTTAGTTTAGTTTTGGAGCTCTCTCTCTATTCTCTCTCTCATACTCTCGAACACTTGGAGTTTTCTTGGAGCACTCTTGGAGGAGTGTGACATACTTGGAGTTTTGGAGAAAGAAGGAAAAGGAATAGCAGGAAAGTGTAAGAGGACATTAGGATCAATAGCTACAATCGGTTTTTTCTTGTAGGTAATGATTTGCATGCATGCTTTCCTCACTAGTTTTGGCATGCATGGAATATGAATGTGGTTTATTGGTCATGATATATCATTGGCATGGAGGATTTCCTAGATTGATAGAGGAATTCATTAAACTTTCCATTTCCTAGATAGCCATTGTGTTGTGGGTTCATTTCTTTATTTTCCCGGTTGGTTCTCATGTTTCCTTTAGCTTGCGTTGAGTTACTAGTTCTTGGAAGCCCTGGTTGGAAAATCACTCTCGAAGCCCTATAATAGCTTGGGTTGAGTTACTAGTCTTGGAAGCCTTGGTTGCACAAATGTTATGGAGGCCCTTGGTGGGTTGAGTTACTAGTCCTAGAAGCCCTGGTTGGACAAATGCTCTAGAAGCCCATATTAAGTTGTGGGTTGAGTTACTATTCCTCGAAGCCTTGGCTAGAATGCAAGTTCTAGAGCCCTAGAAGGCTTGTGTATAGACCAATCTAGTCATGTTTTTGTGATGTTCTGCCATGAGGTGGAATCATTATTTTATGGGGTGAGGTGGCCTAGCCTCTAGAAGCCCTAGATGGTTTTGATTGATGTGTTTTATGAGATCCCTCATTCATGCTTAGAATATGGAATGAGTGTGACTATATGAAGAGATATTTGGCTCAGCCATGTCTAAAATCAGGTGGTTCATGGAATTACTGAACCTAGTTGGCCTTTACATCATTAATATGAGGTTATTTCTCATTTTTAATTGATGCGTATTGTACTAGTTTATATGTGGATTATATGGATATTGTTTCATTGGTATTTTGTTATTATTATGTTGGTTATGAACATGTATTATGATGGTCGCCATATATGGCTCTCATCATGTTTTTACTTTTAAATGAATGAACAATGTATCTATGGTCTAATGGATGAAACTACAACTAATGTGTTCAGGAAAAAATGCTTCTTAATGTTTATGAGATGAGTATGAGAACCCTATGCTCAGATCTATTGTTTAAACTTGTAGATTACATATTTTTGACATATTTAGCAAAATTCCTATCATGGCTAGTATGGGTTCAGTTAAGCCCTTGTTCAAGGAATTTAATTTGTGTAATTGTTTTGTTTTTATCATTCAGGTATGGAAGTGTCATTTAGTTCTAGGTAGTGACCTAGGCTTTGGGCCTGAAAAAGTGCCTCAAATCTCAATGTCGTAGGCACAACACTAGGTAGGAAAATCCTTGGATGCATGCATATCCATGTTGTTCGAGTGTATGTAGCCTCCTGGACACATGCTTGTCAATACCAAGGGAGTGTCTAGGGGTTTAATGGTCTAAAAACTTAGTGGGACCTAGGGGCTGGTTACCTAAGTGGTTGGGATAGTTCTTGAGAGTCATGTTGCTAAAGTGGAAGGTCTGTATGGTATGTTCCCATCGATTCCACTTACTTAAGGCGACTTACGAGGTTAAATCATATCATAGTAATTTCTCATCACATGTTTACCCCGGTTGGCTAGTTACTTGGGTAGATGTGAGAGGAGGTTTTTACACACTATTAGAGGTAGTGCAAGTTGATAGGCTACTATTCCAATCCTTTCAAGAATATTTAAAGTTCCATGAAATTGAGGTTCCAACTTTGCACATGATCCAATCCTCAAGGAGCTCTTCTTTGGCTTGATGTGCAAGTACACTTGTTCCCCAACTTGAAACTTCTTAAACAACATGTTTCGATATGCATAGTTTTTCTTCCTATATTGTGATACCTTTAGATTCCTCTTGATTACCTACATTTCATGTTCCATTTTTGCTAACATATCTGGTCCAATCAATACCCTATTCTCTAGGTCACTCCAACTAATGAGAGTATTACAACTCTTCCAATACAATACCTCAAACTTACTCATCCTCAATGGCTCCTTATACCCATTTTTGTAAGAAAACTATAATAGTGGAAGATACCCTTCCCACTTTCAATGTTGATACATCACATATATCCTCAACATATCCTCCAATATCTTGTTGACCCTCTCTTTCTATCCATATATCTATGGATGATAGGCTACGTTGAAGGCCAAATCTGTACCTAAACCTTTGAACAACTCCTTCCAAATCTTGGAAGTGAACTTTTCATCCTTGTCTGACACAATTTTCTTTATAACACCATGTAATTGGACCACATCTCTAATGAAAATGTGCGTGACATCACTAGCTCAATAGGCAGATTTCACTGGAATGAAGTGTGCTACCTTAGCCATCCTTTCCACCACAACCATGATGAAATCATGTTGTCTAGTTGCTCTTGGAAAATCTATGATGAATTACATGTAAATGACCTCCCATTTCCACTCATGAACCAATATCAGTTGTATTAACCCACCTAGATGCTTACACTTTGCCTTTACCTATTGATAATCCAAGCATCTCACCATAAACTCTAGCACTTCTTTCTTCAGGTTCAGATAGTAGTAGAACTTCTTCACCATGGTCAATGTCTTCTAGTATCCCAGATGACATAAATACAATTTCACATGAAACTCCCTCAATATAAGATTCTTTAATTCCTTTTCATCTCACACATATATATTTTTCCTAAATCTGATCAACCCATCTGCCGTGAGATGATAGTCCACATCCTATGAACTTGTGCCTGCACCTGCACCTATACATGTACTTTTTTGTAACCTATTCTTGAGCTACATATACTTGTTATCTTGTTGACCTACCTGTAAGATCTGAGCCTGTAAATTTGTCCCAAAAGAACTCATAGTTTCAATGTGGTTCACCTATATCCACCTACTGAGAGAATCAACAACCCTATTCTCTTTACATTTAATATAATTGATCTCAAAGTCGAACTCACTGATCGTGGCCAAACATCTATCTTTCTTGACATTTAGATTTGGTTGGTCAAATAGATACCTCAATGCACTCTGATTTCTCATCAGTACAAATTTCCTGCTAAGAAGATGGTGCATCCACATCTTCAATGCATGGATGATCATTGCCAACTCAAGATCATGTGTTGGATAATTTTTCTCGTGCTCACTCATTTTTTGTAACTCATAAAATACTACCTATGTGTCTTGCATAAGAACTCCAACAAGTCCTCTTTGCAAGAATTTGTGCATACCACAAATTCTTTATCCGGATATGCAATATTTAGCACTTGAGCACTTGTCAATAATTGTTTCAACTTCTCAAACCTTACTGCACATTCGTCTGCCAATTCAAACTTCTTACCTTTTCACTACAATGCTATGATGGGATATGAAACCTATGAGAAGTTCCTAATGAACCTCCTATAATAACCTACTAACCCCATAAATGATCTTACCTCATCCACATATCTAGGAGCTCCCCGCTCCATGATAACCCTTATCTTCTCTGGATCTACTACTATGCCTTCCTTGCAAACCACATATGCCACGTAATGTACCTCTATCTAAAAGAAATCGCATTTGCTAAGCTTAGCGTACAACTAATGTTCTCTTAGCAATCTCAATACTACTGCTAAATGTTCGACATGCTCTTGTTATAGCATCATTTACCACTATTGTGGATGTTCATGCTCTTGTATGGGCTTGGGTAGCCTTTTCCCATGTAGAATTGATCGTTTATTAAAAAAAACATTTGTAAACTCATACGCGACTCTTCACATTCAAAATTGCATACATACATGGGTTTTATAACTGCATAGCCACATATACCTTTTTAAATGTGAAAATAAAATATTATGCTATTTTTCAGGCAGAGGTAATGGGTTTTACTGCGAACCCACCTATAGCAGCCTGTACCACAACTGAAATAATTGAGTTCAGGTGGTATATATACACACCTTGGGTAGGCCTAAAATAAATAAGATAAGGGTTGTCACTATTATACCCATTTTTCTCCCAAATCAAGTTTGATTCTCTCATGCCTCGTGCACTTCCAATCTCTATGGAAATGTTGGTTTCATTTGCATACATGTTCATCATCTTTATAGCATATCCTTTCACTTGTTCGAGAGGTTGTCTTCATGGCTCGGGCCAGACAGGTCTTGTGGAAAGTTTCGCCAATGATTTGGCTTGGATCAGGTTGTACCTTTCCTATACCTATTATTGATTATCAATAAAGAAGCTCATGTCTTGTTATTTGTATGAATACAAATTTATATGTTTACATATGATGATCTAACATATCTTTGATGTATGCACATTAGAATATATATCATGTATATGCTTCTCTGAATTGATTTGAAGGCCTGCTCGATTCTGTAGGGAACAAAGGGTTTAGAACCTATGGGAACATCTTCAAATGTAAGACCTTCGGGTAAATATCCAAGTCCACATTTAGTAATTCACATGTTTGGCATGCTTACTTGATTGCTTCTTTTTTATTTTCTTATTTTGCTATATTAAGGTTTTCAACCCTTACCTTGGGGAACTCTTCCCTCTAACAGAATTGGTGACTCCACTGGGGAATACCATCAAGTATTTCCTAGAAGGGTTGTCATTCTTTTATCTAGGTTTTTGGTCTATTTTGTCTTCTTGTTTCTAGCCTTCTTGACTCCTAGGCGGTATGGTTAATCAGTCGGATCTCTTGGATCAAGTCTTTTTTTTTTTTTTTTTTTTTTTTTTTTTTTTTTTTTTACCATAGTTGTCCATTTATACATGCTTTTTATTTTACATAGAATCATACATATGCGTTTTATTTTGAAGAAACAAACATATATGCTAGTTTCTTTAGAAACTGTAGCATACATACACGTTTCTAGAACTACATAGTCATGTACAAATTGAAAATTTTGATTTTTTTCATTATTTCTCTTTCTAGGGGTTTGTCCATGTTTGCTTGTGTCTTTCTTGTTTGAATAAGGTTTGAAATCAACTTTTTAGCAGTTATTGTCAATTATTTACATCTCTTTGGTGAAAATCCTACGTCAACCTAGGGTTTCTTATTTTTTATTTTTTTTATAATTGAAATTGGGTTTCAAAATTTCTTTGAGAATTTTCTGATTGTTATTTGCTATTAGGATAGTTTGTTGCTCTTGCATCTTGCTTATAACCCAGTTTTTTTGATTGATTCTTTCACATTCTTGAAGTTGGCTTGTTTTTTTTATTTTCATTAGTTCTTTGAGAAAGATATTTGCAATTCTTGTGTTAATGAGAGGATTTAGTTCTTTGAAATCCTTCTCATTTCCAAAATTCCCTATATCTTCTTGACCAAATCGCTTGAGTTATTTTTGTCTCTTATTCACATTAGTATTTCAATTTTTGGGATTTTTATAGGTTATTTTGTCACGTACGATCGGTGATCCCCCTAATGGGATTAATCAACATCTTATTGTCCCTTGTCACCATCTTACAACAATCCCTAAGCATGTTCCCTTCACCCCCCCATAATTTCAGCCCTAAACTACATCAGCTGAGATAGTTTTAGGACCAACAGTCCATGTATGCCTACTAAGGTGTGATCACCTACAGGTTATTGTGGCTAGCGTTGGTCAATAGAAGGTTCCTCCCCTTTGCACCTACATTTTTTCTACAAATTTGGGAGAATGATCGAGATTCTGGAAGCTTCCCCTTCTAGGTGTTTCCAAAAGTTGTTTTAACTACTTATCTTGGATAAAACACTCAGATCCTATCCTACCCTACTTTGGAGTTTTCACAACTTATCCTTTCATCCTATTCCTCCATCAAAGGTGGATCTCATACCCTAGATTGGTAATGAGATAAGAACTCCCAACTTAACCTACTTCTATATATATTCCCAACCTTCTATGTGGTTGGGGGATGAATTTTGGAGTGTGATTATACCCTTATGTTGCTGTAGTGAGTGGTTATTATCACATGAATTTAGGGTGATTGGAGGTGCATATTGTGACAAGGAAAGGAAAACTCAACAAGTAGGAGGAGATCTTCTACAAGATCAACTGCTACTTATGGTTGTAATCTCCTTCCATTTATATTAATGCAAAGAATTCATTATTTTCCTATATGTGATGTTGTTATTTCATATATTTTAATACCATGTTGATCTATTGAATGAAGTATTTAGCTGATATCACATAGATCTCGTAGTTTCTTGGCTTGTGTTATCTCACTGAGAAGGTTCTAATTTTGGCATTCAGAGCTAGAGTTGGAGATTGCAAGCTAAATAAAGAGTGAAGTGTGCGAAGGATTCTAGGTAGGCATCACTTTGTCATCTATTTACTTTAAGAAAAAGAATTGTGTTCTTTGTCTCTCTGTTGTTCTACATTAACCACCGATCTAGGGGAAATAATTTTGTCGAAAATCGTAAATCCTGTATAAAACATTTGTGACCATACTAGAAAATGGAGTATTCCCTTGGTAGTTTCCTTTTCCATTGTGTTTTATTACCTCCTTAATAGACCTTTGTTGTATCATCCAACCAAGAACAGACCTAGGAAGTGATTTCATTGAGAATTTTTTTACAATTTTTGTGTTGGAATCCTCTTTCCCAGTCCCAATGCTCCCTCAATGTCTTTGACAGAGAGTTGTACCTCACCCAGGCCCACTGTACCAACATTGTGAAGAATTGGTGCCTCTTTTGCACTAGTGTTGGTCCTTATTTTTGCACACATGTTTCCTTGGTTCTTGAGCCTACTTCTAGCTAAACTTCCCTAAGTCTTGAGTGTCTCATGTTCTCTCTAAAGACTCCATTTGGTTTTCATTTGTGTTGTGTGCCTTTGTTAGGAATTGGTTTTTATTTTTATTTGTTCATATAATTTGGTCACTTGTAAAATGATTTTTTTTTATTGTTGATCGCTTGGATGAATTGTTTTTTCATTCCTCATTCTGAAAAGTGCAATTGAATCAGTAATTCATCATTTATATCTTATTTTTCATTTGAAAATCAAGTGAAATGAAAAAAGAAAAATATTATGCATCATTATTGCATATAGGGCTTTGATTTTTTTTGTAAAAGTGAAGTTATAGTGATATATAGTTTTATAAATTGTTTTTTGCATTGTTGATTGATTCCTTCTTCCCTACTTAGTTAGGCCTTTCATTGCTAAAAGGAAATGAAAAGAGTTATTTTTGTCATATTAGTTGCTTTATAGGTATGTTTAGGTGTCATCAAGTTTTGAGCCTTGAAACTGAAATCTAATTCAAGATAAACCCTAAAATTCATCTCAATTAAGATAAGGAGCATATGAAACTTAATGAAACACATAGAGGTTCAGGCTAGAGACGTGCTCTAACGTTGTTAAACATAGGAGTTGTCGTTGTTTTCCACCATTGCATCTTAGGGGTGAAATCACGTTCCACATATGTAAATGTATGGGATCATTCTCCACATGCCTTCACGTATATCAGATGGCTTTCCATGCATGAAAATTATATGGGAACACTCTCATCGAATGATTATGCATTAGACAACACTGCTATGGACTTCACTCCCACTTACTGTCGAGTATATTTATGGAGTCCCCACTAGGTTTCTATCCATCCATAGGTAACAGAGTCTACTACCTTATATATTGTGATACACCGAACACAACATTCTAGGAGATTTGCTACCATACATTAATTCTTTGGTTTTCCAAGGTGTATATTGCAGTTATTGATTGTTTGGTAGACCCTTTTTCCTAGTTACCCCTCTTTGTTTTTTGTGTATTTAATTTCTAAGATCAATTAGTTGACCATGGAACAACATCCTTCCTATGAAAATAGTCCTTAGTAGATCTTAGGTTGAGAATAATAGAACCAATTCCTGAGTCTACCAATCAAGGCAACCCCTTTGACAGTAATCATTGTCCTTTTCCTTATTTTGGAAACACTAGTGCTCCTTATATGGCAATGTTGTCCCTTCCTGAATCTACCATTATTTTTCCAGTTTCGTTAATTTCAACCTCTATGGTTCCGAATGTCCAAATTTCTTCTCAATCAACTTCTCCTCCACCTAAAAAAAATAAACCTCATGTTGATCCTAATGTTGACCCTTTGGCTTCACCTATTGTTTCTTCATCCCTTTCTTCCTCTTCACCTGGTGAAAGTCTTGATTCTAGTAACGAGGAAGCTAAGAAGAAAAAGAAAAGGACAAAGAAGAAGAAGAAAAGGATGAAGAAGAAGAAGAAAAATAAGCAATGGGGAAGCCACGCAGCCATTGCTACAGATGAAACTAGTATGGAGAAAACTTCCAGGCAGCCCCCCAAAGTTAAATTCCCTTGGATGTTATGTAAGGGCGATCACCTTCTTAGAGGTTTTCCTTGTATTCCTAAGGTATTATAAGTGTGGTACATAGGCTCACGCTAGCCTTGTCGTCAGCTTTTGGACATCATGCTAGTCAAAAACCTTCAACTAGTGATAGTAAGGTCCATGGAAAAAAGGGTAAAGTCAAATTTCCCTGTAAGTTTTGTGAAGGGAATCATCTTATTCACAATTTTACTTATATGAATGTATCTTGAAAAGTTTTGGAAAATATTACACCTTCTCAACCACGACTTACATCTAGTTACCAAAATATTTATCCCAATACTCCACTAGTTGATGAAGTGATTGATCAGGATCCGAACCCCATCAATCCCACTCTCTCTGAACATGAATCCCACGAGTTTTTTCCCAACCAACCATTGGTTGAAAAAATGGTTGACCTAATTCCACCTTCGATCGATCATACTTTTCATGTGGAGAGTAAGGATCATACCACTCAGGTTCTTATTGATTCTTCTAATTCTACCAGACAAGGGGTAATTTCTCCTGTCCCTACGAAACCCCACTCTAACGAAATGGGTCATTACCTTTGATTGTAGTTGATTGACAGAACCTCACCTCCCTTCATACATGCCTTTTAAATATCATGGTAAAGGCTTATAATAAGGACATAAAACACACTGTTATAGATGAGGAATATTTTGTTTGTTTTCTATCGTCCTATGCTTGGAAAGCTTTAGGTTCCCCACAACTTATGTCTATCACCTTGAATGTTTTAGCTTTTAATAGAAGAACCAGTCAACCCTTAGGGATCCTTCCTTAGTTTCCTATTACCTTGGGAGGAAAAAATGTATGTATTGATGTTATGGTTGTTATAGACCCTTTGGACTTCAATTTTATCCTGGGGTGAGACTATGTTTATGCTATGGGAGATCTTATCTCTTCACTCTTTTGAGTGATATGCTTCCCACATGATGGACAGATTATGGCTATCGATCAACTTTCATTGTTGGTCTTGAATTGACCGCCAATCATCTTACTTCCCTAAGTGTTTCGATTATGTAAGTGGTATGTTCCCCACCACAGATTTATTATGTGAAAACCTATCCCATTCACATACCTACTACTAAAGATGAGCCTTTCACTATATGCTCAACTTCTTTTGACCTAGGTATGGTAGGTGATATGGTGAGTCATTTACTGGGGGCATTGGAGTTTGATCTTTCTATTGGATCCTTTGATCCCTTCCAGAGCATTGTTCTTCCATATGATGAGAACCTCTTATAAGTCATGGTATCTTGGAAGCCATGATCTGATTTTGGAGCAGAATTGCTTTTCTTGTGTCAGGATCCTTAAAAAATGAAACAAGGTTCTTGGAGCAAAGTTCCTTTTCTTGTGTCAAGATCTTTAAAAAATGAAACAAGATCCTTAGAGAAGAGGTCATTTTCTGGTTTCAATCTTATTAAAAAATGAAACAAGGTTCCATGAGAAGAGTTCTTTGTCTTGTGTCAATCTCGTTAAAAAATGAAACAAGGTGTCATGAGCAGAGTTATTTTCGTGCATCATGCTCATTAAAAAATGAAACAAATCCCCTTCCAATTGGAGTCTTTGATTAGATCTCATAAATTCCCAGTCTAGTCTTTCCCTTGATATCGTAAATGAACTGTCATTCTATCCACCCAGTAACCTATAGCCTACTTAGGTGCATGGAATGAAGCTTAAGGGGTACATGTGCCTTGAATTGAGCCATTACATTAGGGGCACACAATTTTTTTTCAAGCATAGTTTTTCTCTATTTCAATCTTGTGTAAAAATCAAATAGTTTCCCATGTTTCAAGCTTGTGTAAATATGAAAGAACTTTCAAGCATAGTTGCCCATGCTTCAAGCTTCTATACAAATGAAACCATTTATATTTTATCCCTCGTGATTTCCATTTTTATGAGTTTTTTTATGCATATGAGACTTGGTTTTTCATTCCATTGTCACCATTTTCTTAGTCAATCATATGCTTTCACTTGGTTGTTTTACCCTTGTGTGAGGAACCGCTACAACCAGTGGCCTTAATATCCAACTTCTTGTCCTTTATGAGTTTTGAGCAATTCCATCATGACCATAACCAATTGCTACCCTTTATCCCACTCCTTCCTCCATGAGGAGTCCTCTTTCATCTCTTTTCAGACTCCCAAAATATGAAAATATTGTCAAGAACTTCTCTTTTCAAACTCGTAAAAGTAAATGAAAATATGTATACTGAGTATAAGTTTAATCCTTTTCTGGATCGAGATGGACTATTTACAAAAAAGGAATACCTTAGTCGAACATGGCTAAGAGGTTCTCTTGGGTATTGTTTTCTACCTTTTCGGACCTAATGGAATACCTACGAAAAGGGACATTTTGAGTTTGCTTTTCCACCTATTTTTCAAACTCTCTAAACATGAAAAAGGTGTCGAGGTTTACCTTCACTGGACTCATTAAAACATCAAACAATGATGAGCTTGTCAAATATTACAAGGGTTAACCACTCCTTCTCAAGGTTCATTAAATATACTCGGAGGGATTCATCTGAAAGATGAACTTATATATCAGTCATATGTTAACCTCCTCAAGCTTGTTAAAAAATAAAGAGGTACTAACTAGTATGGTTGGGGAAATTGGGAAAACAAGGGATTCCATTTTCCTAATGGCAGTGAGTCACTCTTGAAAACAACACTCTTCCACATCATCTTTGTGGCTATTGGGTTGGGTAATCTGCTTGTATTTTGCTTATCATACCATTTTCATAGCCTCCATTTCAATTTTAGGTCAATGCTGCCAACTCCATTCAGTGTTGTCAGTGTGTTCAAGAGAAGTCATTCAATTAATCTCTGCTACAATACTCTTAATCCTTCATTTCATCTTTGCCTTTCTTGATCCAGTTCCATGTCAGTATCATTAAGATCATTCTCTCTCAATCATGATACCCATTTCGTGCCGTTGATGAGGGATACATCAAGGCCCACCTACAATGGGTCACTTCCTATTGACATCATTACATCATCCAGGAAGCTGACTTAGAAACACACCTTTGGTACCTTGATTCTTGCATACATAAATGGCAAGTTTCCTCACTCTCAGTGATAGTTTACATCAATGGCCTTCAACCAAAAGGTTATGTGTGGTGTTCACCATCAACTCATTTACTCTCCCCATACGAATTGTACCATAGTACCTTGAGAGCCATTAGGATCATTAGTGGTTTCTCTTGTGCCTATTAATGGGTTACATCATTGGAAGGTAATAAAATGGTGTCTACCATATTTGGCTCCAGCTTATTGATTCACATGGTTAGAATCGTATATTGGTTGGTCGTATAAACGAGATAGAAGACCCTAGATCTAGTTTCATCCATCCAGGATGTGATTTTAGGAGTTATACAAAGATCACAATGTATGATGGCAATGATCATATAGTCTGTTATCCAGTCATGGGTCCACCAATTGCATTTTTGGGTGCATCATTTGATCATTGTACATGTTATGTTAGCTTATGGGATGAGTATGGGTATGCCTCCCTCAGTAAAAAGATATGTCATGTTTTAAATGTAGTGTAATAGATGAAGCTCATCGATTGTCCTTGATCCTGACTTGTCACAAGGAAAGGCACTTCATTCATCAGTTATCATCTTTGACTTTACGCTTTAGGGGGGGATTTTGTTATAGGCCAATTTTTTACATTAGATTAGCAAGCCTCCTAATGGGATAAATCCACATCATATTCCTAATGAGCCCCAGAAATGGGTAATTATATGGGCTCATTCGGCCTCTTATTTTGACTTTATCCACCATTCTATTTAGTTTGTTGCATGCTTTTGAATATATTTATGCTAATATAGTGAATTGGGTTAGTCACTTTACCATGTACTCTAATAAATGTTTTATGCAAATTTTTTGGTCAATTTTGGACAAAGTCAGGGAATTTATGAGCAAATGGTAGCCAAAAATCGGGGAAAACAAGGAAGAGGATTTGTAGGGGGGCTGTCTCCTTCACTTATGACCCCTTCTCTCAAATCCTCCATCAGCAACTTGGAGCACAAAGGTCCACATTGATGATTCCAAGGGGCAATTGAACAAGTAAAGTAGAACTGTTGTTTATCTTCAGTTCTAGGAAGTCGAGTTCCTTGATTTTAGGAGGACTGTTGGAGGTCCCCATTTGTATAAATAAGGAAGCTTAGAGCCTTAGTAGTTTAGCTAGTTATTAGTAGATTTTCGCACTTTTCTGTAGTATTATGTTTAGCTCATTTTCGAGTTCCTTTTTTAGAATAGTTTATGTAATGTAACTTTTATTTTTTATAATGAAGATGAAATAGCTTTTGAGCCAGCACTGATCTCTTTTAGAGGGCTGAAGCTCTTGGGTTAGGTCCCAACCCAAGCTACCCAGCACCTCCTTCTGTGTACTTATATGTATTTGCTTCCATTTGCGAGTTAATTTTTGTTGCATAGATTCATTTTACTTTGTTAGATTAGGTTGCTTTTGATGGTTTGCATATTTTTTTTTGTATAAGTTGTTCAAGTAGGTTATTGTAGTGAAAAAATAATATTCGAAAATGCCAACAATAGGTCCTGATCTCCTTTCTACCATCCTGGGGCTATGATTTGAGGACAAGGCACTACTGTTTCCACCAAAAACACAGTTTCTGCTCTTCCATGTAATTGCTACTGTGATAACTTGATTTGGAAAAGTTGATATCAGTCTAGATTCATTTTATTAGATCATTTCCTATTCTTTCACCATAGTTGTCTCGCATTTTTTTCTATTCATAGGTTACTGCTCAGCATATTCTGTTTGTAGGTCAGAAATTAGGTCAAGCTAAACAAAGTTTTGTTTTTAGTTCTTTCTTTAGTCAGTTGTGATATGTAAATGTGCAGATCTCTTGTAGGAAATCTCAGCTCACCATTCCTCCATAAACCATCTAGCACCATCTCATTTCTCATATATTTCCCAGCTCATTCACAACATTTCGCCAATCTGCCCTAATTTCTGTGTTTTTCCATAAATTCGTTTCCTTGCCATTTGAACAAATCTAACCATCACTTTCATCCTTGATATTTTCTGACAAGTTCTAGACATCTCAACACCTTCATCTAGCCTTCATTTCCCCTTTCCCATCATTTTTCCACCTTATAAACTCCAAAAATAGCTTTTGGCCTTCTCTTGTAGATCCCTTGCAGCCTCCTGTAGAATTTCCTGTGAGTGATTTTTCGAAGTCCAATCGCTATGGAAGTCTCTAAAAGGGTACTAGGGGCTTCCTAGGACCTCTCCACACCTTCCTTCACCTCTGCAACAACCAACTCCATCTTCCTTTTCCACCAAACCTCTGCACAGTCACACCCAGATAAATCACAAGCATAATAATTTCACATAAAAACACTCAAAAGTACAAAAAGATGATTTCTTCTCATTTCTTTTTAGAAGTAACTTGAATAAATTAAATTTACCTTTTTAGTAATCAATGACCCTCATTTCATTAGTTTCCATCTTTTTACTTGCAAAAGTAGGGTTAGTGGGTAAACTAGGGTTTGCTAGAGTTTGTGTTTCATTTCAGTTTTCATTATCTTTTTGCAAGTAGAATAGCCCCTGTAGAGTTAGTTTCCTTTCATCACAGTTAAAAACTTCTTCTGAGAACTCATAGAAGTTTTCTTAAGCTCCTAGCAAACTTGTGCCAGCTGACCAAGTGATAGCCTGCAGTAAGAGCTAGTATTTGTGCATACAACATCGTTGCTTCCAAGTTTGTTACGAACTACTAGGTTGATAAAAGTAAAGAAGGAAGCCCCAGAAGTTCCTCTCATAGAATGGTCTTCTTCACAGACTGAACACACTTCTATAGAGTTTAATGGACATTTGTTCCTAGGATGATTTCTAGTGCACCTGGGACAAAAGATGGCCAAAGCGCTCGCGGCTTCCTCTTTTTCCCTTTTGATATCCAAGGTATCCATTTGCATGGCAAGAGTTTGCCTCATCTCACTCTTGAAAACTTCCATCCAATTCTCAAGTTCACTTCTAAGGGATGAACTCGATGAGGATGTACTGGCTAAAGGTTGACTCCCCCTACCTCTCTTTCTAGCTGACCTAGAATGGTTTCTAAACACAGTCTTTATGTCATCATAAGGTAGTTGGTAGATGTCTCCCCCAACCAAAAAATGGACGGTATCTAGAAGGTCTTTAGGGACTCCTCTGAGCGGGACCAATTTCAAAGATTCGGGGTCAAGTGTGCACCTGGCCCTCTTATAACTGAGTTGAAACCTCTCTTCATAGTATCCTAAGGACTCATTACTTCCAATGGTCATTTGGAAGATTTCTTCCTTGGTATCCTTTGATCTACAGTAGTCCTAGTATTTGTTATTAAAGGCTCAGGGGCTATTGCACTTACAGAAAGAGAATGAAAATTGAAATGAAACGCAAACCCTAGCAAACCCTAGTTTTCCCAATAACCCTACTTTTGCAAGAGAAGATATGGAAACTAAGGAAATGAGGGCCATTGACTACTGAAAAGGTAAATTGCATTTATTCAAGCTAATTTTGAAAATAAATGAGAAGAAACCATCTTTTTGGTGCCGTTGTCGGGGAAGCATCAAAGTATTTTGTGATTACTTCTTTTCTTCTATTTTCCACTGCAACATTCTACTAAGTAGTTTATTTAAGCAAAAATAGAGTAGTTGTTTCATTTCAATTCTGCAAAAGTAGATTAGGCATTTCCTGCTTTCATTTCAATTCTATAATTTCCATTTCGGAAAACGTAGATTAGTCATTTCTTGCTTTCATTTCAATTCTAAAATTTCCATTTTAGCAAAGTAGATTAAGCATTTACTGCTTTCATTTCAATTATGCAATTTCCATTTCAGCAAAGTAGATTAGGCATTTCTTGCTTTCATTTCAATTTTGCAATTTCCATTCCAGCAAAGTAGACTAGTCATTTCCTGACTTTTATTTCAATTCTGCAATTTCATTTCAGCAAGTTCATTTTAGTAGTCACGATTTGATATTCAATCCATTTCAGTTCTGTAGGTACAAAACACAAAAAAAAACAAAAAACAAAAAAAACAAAAAAATACTCAATAAGGGATTTCCTTTCATGCCTCATAGGAATAGAGACAATTTAGGAAAATTCCTACCCAACACCCCCACCACATCACTAAGTCACCCTTCTCTCTTCTTTGGTCATAGTGACCTAGAAGAACCTATAGGTGAACCTCCAGAGATATATGAAGATCTTATAATAGAATAACAGAAAGAAACCATTCCTCCTGAGACCATGGATGAAAACAAAAACATTAGAGGAAATGTGGAAGAATAGAGGGTGCCTTTCCTATCCAGGAGACCAATGGGGACACTAAAACGAAAAACATAAGTCCTTCACCCTTACCTCATTTCCATGGATTGACTACCGAAGATCTTGATACCTTCTTGTTTGAATTTGTTGTTCTCTATTGAACCTATGACTATGCAGAAGATGAGTAGAAGTTGAAATTGTTTCCTTCTACCCTCAAGGATGCAACACTGTGTTGGTTCATGGGGTTACCTGGAAAGAACATCACCACATGGGTTTGGATGCATTAATCCTTTAACAAAAAATACCAGGACTACTGTAGATCAAAGGATACCAAGGACAAAATCTTCCGAATGACCATGGGAAGTGATGAGTCCTTAGAAGACTCTGAAGAAAGGTTTCAACTCAGTCATAAAAGGGCCAGGTGCACACTTAACCCCGAATCTCTAAAGTTGGTCCTGCTTAGAGAAGTCCTTGAAGAACTTCTAGATACCCTCCATTTGTTGGCTGGGGAAGAAATCTACCAACTACCTTATGATGACATAAAGGCTATGTTTAGAAACCATTCTAGGTCAGCCAAAAAGAGAGGTAGGGGGGAGTCAACCTTTAGCCAATACATCCTCATCCAGTTCATCCCTTAGAAGCAAACTTGAGAATTGGCAAGAATATTTTAAGAGTGAGATGAGGCAGACTCTTGCCATGCAAATGGATACCTTACATATCAAAAGGAAACAAAAGGACGCCGAGAGGGCTTTGACCATCGTTTGTCCCAGGTGCACTAGAAAGCATCCTAGGAACGAATGTCCATTGCACTCTACAGAAGTGTGTTCAGTTTGTGAAGAAGACCATTCTATGAATCAGTGCCCTTCCTTGCCCAGACTTAAAGTTGCATATCAGGGGGGCGAAGGAGCCATTGAACCACTTTATTTCATGAACCAAAGGACGCTACATGGGCCCAGACCTTACCAACAAGGAATGCAAGGGACATCCCAAGCCTATTGCAACCCCAATCAAGCCACTTCCATGCCTTCTCGGGGTCCCCTGCTCATCCTTCTTGGTCCACACACCCTCCTTGGTCATATCCATCTCAATACCATGCTCAACTAGTTGCTCATTCGCTTCACTCTTATGCTTAGCCATAACCTCAATGGAATGCACCACATTAGGGGTGGAGGCCTCGGTACAACTCTCCTCCCACTCTTTTGCCTCCACCACCTGTTCAACCACAACCATTACCTCCTGCTCCACTAAGGCAACCTCAAATGTTGTCTCAACCAAACCCGAACCCCAATAACAGATAGGCCCAGCAGGTATATAGTGGAGAAACATCATGCCTGACCTACATTGTGGAGATTCAAGAGATTAGCCTACAATCTAGAAAGGTTCTCCCATATAACCAACCTCCCCCTAAGGAGGATGAGGAAAAATAGGAAAGTGAACCAAAGGCCATCCCACCCTTTCTTGAGAGATTAGCTGGATTCCACACAACTGAACCCAGAAGAAACTGAACTTTTGGCAGAATTAAAACAGTTATGTATAAAGATACCACTTCTCCAAGCCATAAAGGATGTGCCTATATATAAAAAAATGACCAAGAAGAAGTGCTTTAGACACCCAGGCAAGTGCAAGAGAGATGCTTCAACCATCAATGTCATAGGACAACTATCCAACCTGATGTTGGGCAGGTGATTTGTTCGAAATATATATACGCTCGAAGTCCTCTAGTCATTGTCCACATCAATGGCACCATAATCCCCCATACCCTGATTGATCTAGGGGATGCCATTAATGTGATGACCAAGGACACTATGCTCAAGCTCAACCTTCAGGGCTCCTTGAGAAAGACTACAATAGTACTACAATGAGCAGACTGCTCCACTGTGACCCCTGAGGGGATTATGGAAGATGTAATGGTCTCCATCGATTCTTGGGACTACCCTACTGATTTCCTGTTTCTCCAGCTAAAGGAAAAGCTCACTAGGTATCCTCTCATCCTAGGAAGACCTTGATTGGCTACTGCAGATGCCTACATCAGTTGTCGTGCTAGGAACATGACAATCAAGAATGGGCATATGTCCAAGCAGCTAGTCCTTTATCCTCTTGCCCAACCTTTGTCAGAACATGATTTACCTCTTTGGTTGGAGGAGAAGCATGATTTGCCATTAGAAGAGCTAGTGGAAGAAACCCAAGCCAATCCCTCAGTTGATCTCTGTGTGGTTGATCTGACCTCTCTCCAAGTTAAGAATGTGGAATTCAACCTAGAAATAACCTTGAAGATCAACTCAGCCCTATCCACCTCTCAAGAGAAAGAACTATGTAGCTTATTGAAAAACCACTTGGATGCTTTTGCTTAGAGCTATAAGGAGATGAAGGGAGTCCACCCTTTAGTCTGTACTCATCACATTTACATTAAAGAAGACTGTAAACCAGTCAGGCAGCCTCAAAGGAGGATGAATCCAACCCTCAAGGACATTGTCAAAGAAGAACTACAAAAGTTGTTGGATGCAGGATTCATCTACCCTATCTCTAACAACTAATGGGTCTCTCCTTTGGTGCTAGTGCCAAAGAAAAATGCAAAGTGGAGAATCTGTGTCGATTATTGAGAGCTAAACAAGGCCACCAAGAAGGACCATAGACCAAGTGTTAGATGGCCTGGTGGGGAAGAATTTCTTCTCGTTCTTAGATGGGTTTAGCAGGTACAACCAGATTAGAATTAGCCTAGAAGACCAAGATAAGACCACTTTTTCTTTTCCTTGGGGTACCTTTGTATACCGGGTCCTTCTTTTTGGGTTGCACAATGCTCCCACCACTTTTCAGAGAGCAGTACTGAGTATATTTACTGAATTGGTTCATGATTCAGTGGAAATCTATATGGATGACTTTACCCCTTATGGTTCAAACTTCTAAGAAGCTTTGAATAACCTGGGAAATTTTTTAGCCAAGTGCATTAAAATGAACCTATCCCTTAGTCCTGAAAAATGCAAATTCCTGATGACTAAAGGGACCATGCTAGGTCATATAATTTCTCAGCAAGGATTACAGGTGGATCCAAACAAAATTGCCATCATCCAAAGGGTCCAACCTCCTCAAAAGGTAAGAGACGTTTGGAGTTTCCTAGGCTTAGCAGGGTATCATAGAAGATTCATTAATGATTTTTAGTGAGCTAGCCTCTCCATTGTTTGGTCTTTTGGGAAAATGTGCTGAGTTCATATGGACTGACAACTGTCAAGAGGCTCTGGATACCTTGAAGGTAAACTAGTAACTGCCCTAATTTTGAGAGGTCCAAACTGGGCCATACCTTTCCACATTCATACAAATGCCTCAAATAAAGAAATAGGAGCAGCCTTAGGGCAAGTTTATGAGAAGCTTCCTTATGCCATATATTTTGTAAGTAAAAATTTGTCCAAGGTAGAATTAAACTACATTGTAACTGAAAAAGAGCTCCTAGCTATAGTCCATTCCCTAAATAAGTTCAGACACTACATCACTGGCTATCAAACATTCATACACACTCATCATTCTACAATTAGGTATTTAATGAACAAGCTAGATGTAAATGCTCGTATTATTAGATGGTTACTTTTATTGCAACAATTTTATCTAACCATTGTTGATAAGCCGGGTAAGGAAAATGTTGTTGCTGATTTTCTGTCTAGATTAAGTCTACTTGTAAGTGAAGAAGGAATGGTGGATGATAAAATTCCAGATGCACACCTATTTTCTATCTCAGTACTCTCTCCATGGTTTTCTAAAATAGCAAATTACTTGGTTTCAACACAGTTTCTTCCACACCTATCCTCAAAAGAGAAAAGCAAGATCGTGAGGAAAAGAGCTCCATTCACCAAGATTGGGGCAATCTCTTCAAACTTGGTCCAAATCAGATATTGAGGCAATGTGTCAGGGAGGAGGAAGTTTTTGACATTATCCTAACCTATCATGATGGGCTCTATGGGGACCATTTTGTAGCAAAAAGGATTGCCTTCAAAATTCTGCATGCAGGTTACTATTGGCCCACTCTTCATCAAGATGTTAGGAGATATATTAGCCAATGTGACTGATATCAAAGGATGGGGAAACCTACTCCAAAGGATGAGATGCCCCTACAACCTCAAGTGACTTTCAAGCCATTTGAGAAGTGGGGCATGGAATTTGTGGGTCATATCAACCCTCCTTCAAAAAAAAAATCTTACATCATTGTGTGCATTGATTATCTGACAAAATGGGTAGAAACAAAGGTGATCAAGGTAGCAATAAAAGAAAAAGTAGTTGATTTTTTGAGGGATAATATATTCTACAAGTTTGGATATCCAAGAGAACTAGTGATAGATCAAGGGAGTCAGTTTATATCCAATCTGATTGAAGACCTACTCACACACCACAAAATTAATCATAGAACTTCCACCCCTTATCATCTTCAAGAGAATGGATAGGTGGAAGTCACTAACAGAGCTTTGGAAGGAATTTTGACCAAGGTAGTGAGCAGCAGCAGAAAGGATTGGGTAGATCGATTGGTTGAGACCACCTAGGCCTATAACACCACTTGGAAAACCACCACAGGGTTCACACCCTATGAGCTGGTCTATGGGAAGAAGGCTTTGCTATCAATAAAATTTGAATATAAAACCTTAAGGATGGAAGCTCATCTCGACCTAGATCTCAACCATGCACAAAAGGAAGGGTTACTTCAGCTAAATGGATTGGATGAACAGAGATTGCAGGTTGTTCTCCACTTAAAGGTAGTCCAACTTCAAAGGAAAATATGGCATGACAGACACCTCAAAGAAAAAAAATTCTAGGAAAGAGATTGGGCACTGCTGTATGATTCAAGATATAAAAATTTCAAGGGAAAACTGAGGACAAGATAGTTGGGACCATGCACAGTAGAAAAATGCAATGATAATGGTTCAGTTCTAATCCAGACCATCGATGAAGAAGCCATCCCCATGCTCGTCAATGGGCATAGGTTGAAGATCTATAGGAAGCCCCTCTCCAAGTAACAACTCATTGAAAATCTGAGTAAAACCGTGTTGGTAGTGGAGCAGGTCTCTGCGTCCACTTCACCCACACCCTAAACACACACAAAAAAAGGAAAAATACAGAAAAAGAGAATAAAATATCCCTGGGTGAAAACCTCCTGGAGGTGCCTAGGGTAGGCAGTGAGGATGAAAACCTCTTGGAGGCATCCCAACTGTCTAAAAAAAGGAGAAAAAAATGAAAAAGAAAAAAAGAAAAAAGAAGAAACAGAGAAAAAAATAGAAAAACTAACTTTTTTTTAATGCATTACAGATTGCAGGAGGGTCACAGCAGAAAAAAGTACACGGTTAGGCTGAATACACCCCTGATAGATCATTTCTCCATTGCCATTGTCTTTTCTCAGGCCCTGACCTCACTTGTTCTGGAAATTTTGCATCCTACAGGAAGTTTTGTGCATTTTATAGGAGGCTCCTGTAGAAACCACAGTGAGCTTGAAATCAAGTTCAGAAAAGAATCAGAGGGCTAGAAATTTGTCTAGAAGACATGTGGACCTCCCTACCGGCATTCATCCTCCTAACTCTCTATTCCATTCTTGCAACACTACATTTCCACTTGCTTCTTTCTTCCCTATACAAAAAACACAGAAATTATGTTCCTTTTGTTTTTTTTTTAAATGATGAAGAATAAAGCACCAGCATCCTTAAATTGCTTCTTAGCTAGTGCATACTAGGTATTTTTCCTTCAGAACCTTCCTCGCTATCTCTTCAATCCCTGCTCAAACCTCAACTAGAAATTTTAGAGGGAGAAGCAGTTATAGGAAATCCTGTAGGATTCCTGTAATAGCTAATCCCTTTTAAAAAAAAGTACCATAGGTAGGGTCAGTGTAGCCATAGAGGTATACAGTGTGCAAGGAGTCATTCCTGATTAAGAATATCACCAGCACGAGATAGCCCGATCACCAGTTCAGAAGCCATGAGCAGCCAACAATAGCAGCAATCTAAGAACAAAGTGCCAAAGTCTGAACATGTAGAGCACGGTAGCGACTAACAGGTAAGTGGCTAAACCCATTCCTCTGTTGCATGAATATGATTTAGAAGTTGCATGAAGTGTTGAGATGGTCGTGATTAAATGAAATTGGTCACCAACTAACTAGCCACCCTCGTCCAGTTCGAACAAGCCTTGTCCAATTCAAATAACATTCAGTGGATGCAATCATCATGTGTGTTCATTCAACTCGCGAAGAAAAACTCAAAATAGGTAGTGGTGGTGGCGTATAGTGGGAATGATGGGAGTGATTGTGGGAAGGCAGTGTGAAGTATCATAATGGCACTGAATTAGGGACCAACGGTTCAGATGGGGATAACATACCTTTCTTTCCACCTCACATCATCACTGCAGAAAATGGCATAAGCTTAAGTATGTTGCAATCAAAGCCTCCACCACCTTTGTTTTCATTTTCATCAACGTGTTCTTGATTGCAACAACTCACTTGCCACCTTTAGAACCTTGAAATAGTTTCTCTCTGCCAGTTTTGAAACCCTTCCATTTATCGGGCTCTACAAGAGCATTATCGCACTCTACAAGAGTGGAAACATAGTCTACAGGAGCCTTTCTATAGGAAGGCTAGTGAACAACTCTGTAGAGGGAAAATTTGGGATTTTATACCAAATTTGAGATCGAAAGAAGGTAGGCTCAGAAAGCCCACTCTGTATGTTATATAGCTACAAAAGGTGGTGGGATTTGAGGCGAAGTATTGAGTTGAAAAGAAAAAGTGAGAATAGAAGTATGCCTGTGTTTTTCTGAAATATATACAGTCTCTCCATTTTACTCTATGCACTAAAAGTCTATCTCTTTCTTCCTCGTATTCTCCTGTATGAAGAATTGGTGCAACCATAGGAAATTAAGCTTGTAAAATAGTGAATTTGCATTAGGTGGTCTACTTACTTTGTGGAAGAAAAACATTGTCTTGCTCTCTGTGTTTTTAAAAAATAAAAAGATATTGATTTCCTCCAATAACCTGAAAAGTAAACTAAGGTTCAAAATAGAGTTTGATGGGAAAGAAAATTACAATTTGTTTTTTTTTAAAAGAACACGAAAAAACTCTCTCTGGTTCCAGAAAAAACCTCAGTTGTTCCTCTATTTTTGGGTTTGAAAATTTGTTGTATTCCTCCTCACCTGATAATTTCCAGCAATTACTAAACATCATGATAAGGGGTTTTATGAGAAAGGAGCCTCTAAATTCCACCAAATTGCATGAACACCCAGAAGTGGTAGCCCTCTTTACTAGGGAAAATTGGATGCCTTTCTTTGAGAAATTTCATGGGTATGTTGAGAAAATTATAAAGGAATTTTTATTGTTTTTAAGACCCCATTCAAAAACCCATGCTACAGTCAGTTTCAGGGGTCTAACCATAGAACTTACACTAGAATTCATCAACAAAATTACAAGTCTTACACTTGGGTTCCCCTAGAGCAAAGAAGAAAAACCACTAGGATAGGTTGCTAAGAAGACCTTTTCCCAGCCTGATGAACATCCGATGGAGGATAAGAATGGGATCAGAAGGACAAGTATACCTTATCCATGGGGTGAGGTTAGCTACTAGATCATGAAATATATCTCCTGTGAAGGAAGATACAATATAGTCTATGGTTATCATTTCAGATTGTTACATGAACTCAAATATGGAATGGACCTACTTGCATCTAGAAAACTTAGTCTTCCATATTTTCTCCTCCAATATTTGATAGAATGTAGCACCAAATTGAATGCAGGGGTTCTAGACCAACTGGCTCACCATGGGCTCATTAACTTACTAGTGCAGGATGCCCTGCACACACACAATCCTTATAGCCTGGGAGATTTTTAGGAACATGACTAAAGAAGATGACATAAAAACTCTCCCTAATAACCTTAGTCCATCTGACAATGAAGAGGAGTAGAAAGAGGAACTTGAGAAGGAAATCCATGAAGAAGCACAAAATATTCAATTAGAAGAAGAAAAAAAAGAGAAACCAAGAGGAGGGGACAAACCTGACACAACCACAGTTGGACCTAAAGCAGAGAATAAAATAACATCAAAAGCAGAAAAAGTGAAGACCATAGCAAAGAAAAGGAAAATGACAGGAACTGAAAAGAAGAAGCCCAAGACAGCTCAAAAAAAGGTTGCCACAAGAAGGGCAGAGACTCACAAGTAGAGGGGAAAACAACACCAGAGACAGCATAAACAAAATTAGAGATAGCAAACATAGGCAAAATAGCAAAAGAAGAAGAAGAAGGAAAACAACAAGAAGAAGTGTCTCCTGAGACACTAGCAAGGGAAACAGCAGTTGTTCTTGCTGCACTTAGTACTCCAGCTAAGCAAAAAGGGAAAAGCAAAAGATAGCCATTTATGTACTTCAAAGCTAGAAAAAGCACCAGAATCAAGATGGTTAAGCCTTGACCACCTTCAAAAGAACCCATCATCATTGAGGAATCTCCCTCCAAAATCTCCATCACTTACGAGAGAGGAAACCCTAAGACCTCTACTTGGAAGGAAAGGATCAATTTAATGGACTCTAAAGCAGTCCTGCAGGAGGCACAAACCTCTCTACAGGAGACATTAGCAAAGGTTGAAGAACAGACCCAGGAGGAAGATAAGGAAAAAGAAATACCAGAGCCTAGACCTCAGCCTAACTTAGGCTTGTACTACAACCTTCTGGAAGGTGGGAAGATCATCCAAAAAAGATTTGTAGTGCCTCTTTTCTTCGAGTTGGAAAAGGAAAGAGTCTAGACCCATACATGGATGTAGATTGCAAAATCAAAAGGGGTAGAAGACATTGGACACATGGAGAACTTGTTGAGATAAATGGGCAAAGAATTGAGCATGGTTAGGCACATAGAAAGCCTCAGAAGAGCTCAACTATAGGAAGGAAAATGGAATGTTGAAAAAGCAACTACAAGAAAGGGAACCTCAAGGAGGAAATGAGCTATCAATCTTAAAAGGACATCAACAGAAAGAGGAACCCCTAGCAAATAGTGAGGTAGCAAATAGATAACAACAAGAAGAGGAACCCCAGACAGACAGTGAGACTTTAATGAAACAACAATAGGAAAAAGAATCCCAAGTAGAAAATGAAGTATTGATTTTGAAAAGGTAGATACAAGAAAAGGAAGCCAAGTTAGCCTGCATGGCCATCTGGGCAATGGAGGCATTATAGTGCAGGCGACCAACCAAATCATATGCATTGTACCTCAAAGATCAGTGGCTCCAATTTCATATTAAAACAATGGCCCAGAGAGGCACAATACCTTTTCAGGATTATGGCCAATTTATGCATTTGTGTGACCACAGTTCAGCTGAGGATAAGGTGAACCTAGTAGAATTTTACCTTCACAACATGGCACTTACTAAAATGAATTTATGGGATCCAAATGCTGCATTGGGAGATTTGTATCTAATGGATATGGCTTCTTGGATGAGCCATGAAGAGAAGAGAGCAGTGGAAATCCAGAAAATGATGACAAAAGAGCTGAGTGAGCCCCTGATGATTAGAGTAGAACCAGTAAAACCCTTGGCTCTCATCTATGCTCACCAACACCTTGCAGCCAATCCTCAAGTTTTCCTGACTATGTTGACAAGCAAGCCCGGGCTATTCCTCATTTCAAGGATATGGAAAGATTGTTTGGCGATGACTACATTCATCCCTGCATGAGAAGGTGGAATACATTTCCACATAGCGTAAGGATCAGTGAGTATCACTCCCCAAACAGGATGAGGTAAGCCATGAGGAGAGTGCCCCTGTATAAGAACTCAATGCAAAGCTTGAACACAAACTGGATTGGCCTTAAATTCAATCCTCCACTGTTGCTAAGACTACTAGAAGGAGTAAAGGAGGAGGAAGAATAGAAATAATGGGAAGAAGTGGATAGGAAATCTGGTTTCCATGATAAAGAGGAAGACATCACATCAAAGGCTTGGGATGTCAGAGAATCTATCAGAGCCATAAAGATGAAGAGTTAGATTAGTCGCTCAAAGGATGAGCAACCCATTCTGCAGGAGGGTGATGATGAGCCCCAGAAATGGGTAATTATATGGGCTCATTCAGCCTCTTATTTGAACTTAATCCACCATTCTCATTAGTTTGTTGCATGTTTTTGAATATATTTATGCTAATAGAGTGAATTGAGTTAGTCACTTTGCCATGTAGTATAATAAATGTTTTATGAAAATTTTTTGGTTAATTTTGGACAAATTCAAGGAGTTTATGAGCAAATGGCAGCCAAAACTTGAGGAAAATAGGGAAGAGGATTTGTAGGGGGGTGTATCCTTCATTTATGACCCCTTCCCTCGAATCCTCCATCAGCAAATCGGAGCACAAAGGTCCACATTGATGATTCCAAGGGGCAGCCGACGAAGTAAAGTAGGTCTGTTGTTTATCTCCAGTTCTAGGAAGCTTAGTTCCTTGATTTTAGGAGGACTATTGGAGGTCCTCATTTGTATAAATAAGGAGGCTTAGAGTCACATTCAGTTAGTCAATCATTAGTATATTTTTCCACTTTTTTGTAGTATTGTGTTCAACTCATTTTCGAGTACCTTTTTGAGAACAGTTTATGTAATGTAACTGCTATTTTTGATAATAAAGATGAAACAACTTTTGAGCCACCACTGATCTCTTTTAGAGGGCTGAAGCTCTTGGGTTGGGGCCCAACCCAAGCTGCCTAGCACCTCCTTCTATGTACTTATATGTTTTTGCTTCCATTCATGAGTTAATTTCTATTGCATAGGTTCATTTTACTTTTTTATATTAGGTTTCTTTTGATGGTTTGCGTAGTTATTTTTTTGTATCAGTTTTTCAAGTAGGTTACTGCAGTGATAGAATAAGATTCAAAAATGCCAACGATAGGTCTTGATCTCCTTTCTCCCTTCCTCAAACTATGATTTGAGGTTAAGGCACTACTGCTGCCACCAAAAACATAGTTTTTGCTCTTCCATGCAACTGCTAGTGTGATAACTTGATTCGGAAAAGTTGATACTGGTCTAGATTCATTTTCTTAGATCATTTCCTATTCTTTTACCATAGCTTTCTCGCATGTTTTTCTGTTCATGGTTACTGCTCAGCATATTCTGTTTGTAGGTCATAAATTAGGTCAAGCTAGACAAAGTTCTGTTTTTAGTTCTTTCTTTGGTCAGTTGTGATAAGTAAATGTGCAAATCTCTTGCATGACATTTTAGCTCACCATCCCTCCATAAAACAACCAGCACTAGCTCACTTCTCATATATTTCCTAGTTCATTCACAACATTTCACCAATCTGCCCTAATTTTTGTGTTTTTTCCATAAAGTTGCTTCCTTGCCATTTGAACAAATCAAACCATCACGTTCATCTCTGATCTTCTTTGACAAGTTCTAAACACCTCAACACCTTCATCTAGCCTTCATTTCTCCCTTACCATCATTTTTCCACCTTCAAAACTCCAAAAACAACTTTTGGCCTCCTCCTGTACAAACTCATATAGATCCCCTACAGCCTCCTGTAGAATTTCTCGTGAGTGATTTTTCGAAGTCCGATCCCTAAGAAAGTCTCCAGAATGGTACTAGGGACTTCCTAGGACCTCTCCACACCTTCCTCCACCTCTACAGCAACGAACTCCATCTTCCTTTGCCACAAAACCTTTGTACAGTCACACCCAGATGAATCACAAGCATAATAATTTCACATAAAAACACTCAAACGTACAAAAATATGATTTTTTCTCATTTCTTTTCAGAAGTAGCTTGAATAAATGCAATTTACCTTTTCAGTATTCAATGGCCCTCATTTCATTACTTTCCATCTCTTTTCTTGCAAAAGTAGGGTTAGTGGGTAAACTAGGGTTTGCTAGGGTTTGCATTTTATTTCAGTTTTCATTCTCTTTTTGCAAGTAGAATAGCCCTATAGAGTTAGTTTCCTTTCATCATAATTAAAATCTTCTTTTGAGAACTCATAGATGTTGTCTTAAGCTCCTAGCGAACTTGTGTCAGTTGACCAAGTGATAGCCTGCAGTAAGAGCTAGTACTTGTGTATACATCACCGTCGCTTCCAAGTTTGTTCCGAACTACCGAGTTGATAAAAGTAAATAATGAAGCCCCAGGAGTTGCAGCATTATTGCTGCAATACTAGAGCCCACCAATTCCCCCTTGTCACCATATTGCACAAATCCATAAGCATGTTCCCTTCATCCCGCCATAATTTCAGCCCTAAACTACAACATCTGAGCCAGTTTTCACAACAAGGGTCCCTACATGCCTACCAGGGTCTGATCACCTATTGGTTGTTCCACTGTGGCCAACATTGGTCACTAGTAGGTTTCTCCCCTTTTCACATGCATTGGTTCTATAAATCTGGGAGAATGATTGGGATTCTAGAAGCTTCCCCTTCTAGGAGTTTCTAGAAGTTCTTTTAACTACTTACCTTGGATAAAAAATTCAGATCCTATCCTACCCTATGTTGGATTTTTCACCACCTATCCTTTGATCCTATCCCTCCATCAAAGGCGGATCTCAAACCCTAGACTGGTAATTGGATAACAACTCACTTACCCTACTTTTCTATATATTCCTATCCTTCTATGTGGTTTGGGGTTAGATTTTGGAGAGTGATTCTACGCTTATGTTGCTGCAATGAGTGGTTATTATATCATGCATTTAGGGTGATTGGATGTGCTTATTGTGACAATGAAAGGGTAATTCAACAATTAGGAGGAGCTCTTCTACAGGTTCAACTACAATTTATGGTTGTAATCTCCTTCCATTAATACTAATGCAAATAATTCACTATTTTCCTATTAGTGATGTTGTTATTTAATATATCTCAATACCATGTTGATCTATTGAATGAAGTATTTAGATGATACTACATTGATCTCGAAGGTTCTTAGCTTGTGTTATCTGACTGTGTAGGTTCTAATTTTGGGATTCAGAGTTGTACTTAGAGCTTCCAAGCTAAAGAAGGAGTGAGGTGTGCGAAGGATTCCAAGTAGGCCTCACTCTGTCATCTATTTACTTTAAGGAAAAGCATTGGGTTCCTTGTCTCTCTATTGTTCTAGGTTATCCACTAAGCTAGGGGAGATAATTTTATCTACAATCATAAATCTCATATAACAGGGATTATTGATGCCTATTGATATTTGAGTCTCTTTCTTGTTGCTGGTCTTGAATTTGATACTTTATTTTTCTTTCCGGAACTTGTATCCTTTAAATCCTTTGAAGAAAAAGAAAAACATTTGTTTTGAGTTTCTTATCTTTGATTTTTTTATTTTTGAATCTTTTACAAAGGTGTGAGTTCTTGCTTTAGGGCTATTTTTTTTGCATTAGAAGTGTTTATTTATTGGTATTTTCTTCTTCTTGCTTAATTAATGGGATTTTGCTTTTGAATTCACCTTTATCTTTTTTGTGAGCTTTACTTGAATCTTTCATTTACCTTTAGTGTGCATTAGGGTAAGTTGCATTGTAGACATCATTCAGTTATTCATTAGATGATTGAATGTGTGAGTGCCTAAAAGGAAAATAAAAGGAGTTTTCATTTATTAGTTTTCTCGCAGAACCCATGTATAAATCACTTTTCATTGAAGAAAAAGAAGTTGCATTCGCATGTAGTCTAGTTTTCTATTGATTTCGTTTGCATCATCACACCATCATTTTCACTTCTTCTACCTTTTGTCCTAAATAACAACCACTTAAAATAAATGCTTACTTAAAATGAACTACACTTTTGTTTTGATCATAAATACATCAACTAGTGTAGGACACTAGGGATAGGAATAGGTGTGTGGGGAGTAAACTCTCCAAGGGCACTTGAACTGAAAGTATAAAATTTTACTAAAGAGTGGAAATCCATTCTTGTTAAGTTTTCTGGGAAAGCTCTTATAACACATGAATTAAGCAAGAGGATGTATGAAGGTAAGGAAAGAGAGATACCCCATTTCCTACTTGTTGGAGCATGTGCCCATGACTGTTCCACCTAGCTTATGATTATGATTTGGTGACCTTAGTTTCCTTTCGTAGTGACCACATAGGTGATTGCAGGGGGGAATGACCATGGTACCTTAGACATACATTGCATCACTTTCATAGTACTTATGGAGGGTTCCCTTTCAAATGTTGTGTACTTGCACCAACAAAGGCTATTGTATGGAGGTTATCATAATTATTTCTAATATCTTCACTAGTAGGCTTGGGCACTAATCATTAGAAAATACCTTCAGGAGTTTCTTATATTTCCTATATTTTGGTGTCTAGTCCTAATCACCAGAAATGGAAATACCTAACATTTGTTTCTTTGGTTGTATATTTGGGAAATTTTTAGTGAGTGCTTTGTGCTCCTAGCTTGCTATAGGTATTTTGAGTCTTTAATTTCTTTTAATATATAAAATTGGTTGACCAATTTGTTCGTGATTCTAGAAGGTTTCGTGGGCTTTCACTTGTAAGTGCCCAACCTCCACCTAGGAGGTGTAGGAGTAATTTTTCTAGTTCCTTTCAACTAGTTTAGTGAATGCATCATAGACAAATCCTTCCCCAAGGGATCTCATTTCTCAAGGCGGACCTAGTGTAGTCCATAGTTTGGATGTTAATGCTTCGATGCTTGCTAGAGTACTCTTCCACTTGGAAGATGAAATAGAAATCAAAGACATTTTAGAGCCACATGTGACTCCTATAGAACCTCTTCCTTCTCATCTTCCTTATGTTGTCTCATACATGGGTACTCCGGCTCATAGGCTGACTAGCCCTATTCACTCTCCTTGTTTCGTCTCAATGGCCAATCTTAGTGGCTCTGCCATTACTATTGGTGTACATAATACTTCCTTAGTTGTAGGAGGAGAATCTGTTCCTATATCCACTATTTCACCTTGTATAGTAGATGTTGGCTCTACCTCCATCCCAATTCCAGGTGGGGGCAGCCACCCTTCAGCTCCTTTCAGGGATATTATCCTTTCAGAATGCCATCTAGTGGGATTCCCTCTGTATCTTCTAATTTACCCTTTGTTTCTTCTACATATATGGCTACTAGTTCAGTTCCTTTTCAATTTGGAAGTTGACATGTTCATCCTGCTAATCCATCATTGAAATTAGGATCATTTCCTTTTCCTAGTCATGCTAAAAACTTTAATCTCTTTCAAGGAAACCGGGGCTTGGTAATTCCTTTTGTTAGTGGTTTTGGGGAAGGAAATTTTTTCCATTTATTTGGTCAACATGGGAGTACGCACTTCCCTACTATTGGTATTTCTCAAGTCTTTGCTCCTCTAGCTAGTGCATGGAATCCTTATCAGGGGCTTTCTGCTACATATAATGTTCTACTAGGAGGAAGTCTTCCTATGACAAGAAAACCTATAGTAGGGAGAGGAAACCCTCCATATGCTTCTAGACTACAAGGCTTTCCTTACAGTTAAGGTATTTCTATGAGTAATTTTTGGCAACCTAGTGCCACTACAAATCTGGGGTACTATTTTCCGAACGTTGGAAATTCCACTTGGAATTCTCTTGTTCCTCCTTGCTTACCCTTCTTGCCAACCCCCAATTTTTCTAGATCTTTCGAAGTTAACAAATGATCCAATCCATTATAACTTGGTATGGGCTTTGTTCCTTAATAAAATTTTGTCCGATATTCATAAATTTGAAGGGAAGTCTAATGAGGATCTGACTTACCATATAACCACTTTCCATCTATGGCACTCCTCTAACTCCCTAATTGATGATTGAATTAGGTTGATATTATTCCAACACGCTTTAATTGGGAATGTGGCTAAATGGTATATTTATTTAGGGTGGGCATTTTTTCCATGTTTGGTTATTTGGCCACAATGTTTGTAAACCATTTCTAGTTGCCTGTCCATTACAACATCAAAATTTAACTTCTGTCCAATTTTGAACATGATAAGGCCATGTATATTTATGACCACATCCAAGAGTGGCATATAAGGAAGAGAATGATTAAGGCCTACATACCTGATGAATTCCTTCTTGAATGGTTTTTGAAATCATTGAAACTTGAGATATCTAAGGGTGTGTCACTTTTCGAGGTGTTCACTTAAGAGCAAGCTATCTTTAGAGCCCAATAGTTAGAGCTCATTTACTCCCAGTGAGGGGTTCTTTATAAGATTTTTTCTAATGTTCCTAGGTCTAGAATCGACCTCACCAAGCCAACAATAGGACCCAATGTCAATGGTGTTATAGGGTCAATCGATTCAAATGTGGCTGTTTTGCTAAATAAATTATAATAGTTTTCTCTACATTTTTCTTCTACAACACAAACTCTCTTGTTTGTGTCTTCTCCTTCCCAACCTTTAGTGATAAATTCTTTCTAGTCTTCAAATCCTAAAGGAAATCAAAAATCCAATGGGAGAAGGAAGGACATGGAAAGAAGAAAGATATAGGGGGAAGGGAAATGCCAATAAGCTCAGTGATAACACTAATGAGGGGAAAAAGGAATCTAAGAAGAAGGTTAAGTTCCCATGTAAGTTATGTTGTGGGGATCACCTTACCAATATTTTCCCCAATATTTAAGATGCTTAGTGCTTTTTACCTCAACAAGGTTCTTCTAGTTCCCAGGTTGTGCTCACAAAACCCTTTCCCCAAGGGAAGCAATTGTTTGCTGGAACGCATACTAGTACTAGAACCCACACAAGGGGAAACCAAGAAGGGGAAGCTACATCGAATGTATAAATGGTTAAGTCTCACATTGACATTCAATGAAAGCTCGTGATTATGGAGAGGTCAAACATTACAAAGCTAAAATTGCTTTAGATACTTCAGAACCTCTACATATTGAGAGGCTCATAGTAGATTCGATACCTCGGATGCCGAAAGGATACTCAAAATATTCGACCTATAATCCCATTGTGAGGGATGCTCAGAACTACTCTATTGTTGAATATGTAACTCAGAACCCCTTGTGGCATGTTGGTGTTAGAGGTACTCCAATTGTGTCCTACATAGAGGATTTCTTTGCTCATTACAATCAAAGCAATAGACCCTAAGAATTCTATGGTAGTCACATTTGATATGTCAAATGTCAACACTAGACTCCCTCATCATATTTCTTTCCAAATTAAATCTACATATCAGAGGAAGTCTATCTTTTGAACTGTAGTTGACGAAGGGGCTTCCACATGCATCATGTCTATGTCATGTTGGAAGGTTATTGGGTCACTTCAGGTTGTTCTCTCTCCTACTCTCTTAATTGCAATTGATGTCCATTCTCATAGGCCTCATGAATTCTACCTTCCTTCCCTATTTATGTAGAGGGTAATGCCACTAATGTCGAAGTAGAGATAGTGGATGCTAATCTCGATTTCAATCTTGTAGTAGGTTGCAACTAGGTTTACGCAATGGATGCCATTGTTTCATCCTTATTTTTTATCCTATGTTTTCCTCATGAAGGGAGAATTGTTACGCTCGATCAAATAGCTTATTCTCCTAATGATCCCAATGCTTTCGTTGGCTCCATTGTTCCATTGGTAAAGAATAATAAGCAGCATATTGAGAATCTATGAGTTTGAATGTATTCTTCCTTGATGGTAACTTTTGATCTTCCATATCTTCTTGCTCATGTAAATGCCATTTCATATTCTAGGATCATTCCTTGACATGGTTCTTTTGGAACTCATTATTTTTATGATCCTTGGCCCTTGTCGCCTCCTACTACCACATTAGAAGAAGGGAAATTAGGTGGAATGGCTTATCAAATGTCTGCAACAAAAAATTCTTATCAATCTATTGTAAATTTTGTAGATTTTGATCCCATCCCTCTCCCATTAGAGGATGAAGATGGGGATGTGGCTCCAATATGGACAGTTGACTCTACTTCGGTTATGGATTTCCTTGAAATTGTTTTACCATCTGATGAAGCAATGAATGTTATAGAAAGACCATGGGATGACTTCCATCATCGTTCATATTTTCTCCCGAACTTGTGTGAGGTTGAATAAAGCTTATTTAGTCCTTCTTTCAGTGTAAATGTTCATAACCCTTTGGCTCCATCATGTGTTTATGTTGAAGGTAATATTTCTAGAACTTTGGGAACTATTTTGATGAACATTTCTAAGATTCCTGATGTTATCTTCATAAGAGCAAATTCCCCCCTTGAGGAATATCTCAAAAAGTATTATGCTTAGGCTCTTCCCTAACATTTTCTTTGTTTTGTAAATATTGTACACAACCTTTTATTTATGTCTATAGGTCTTGTGGTGATGATGATATTTTTGATCTGCTTTAGCAGGTTTTGATGGGTGATTTTTTGTATTTAGGATTCACCAATGGTGCTAGTAGACATACAGATAATTTACTTTCCCTCACTTAGGTAATATATTATCCATCTGGTCAGTTGTTGGTATCAAGAGGCACATGCATTGGTCATGATTCTAATAATATGGCCAAATCAATGTCGTTATTAATTTACTATCTGAAGTAATATCTCATGGTATTGAATCATTAGTGGTTTATTTTGATTCACAACTGGTTGTGTCTCAATTGAATAACATTTATCATGTAAGAGATCCTTTATTACATTGCTAATTTTTTAGAATGAAACTATTAAAAATATCATTTACATTTATTACTTTGATTCATATTCCATGATCAGATAATGCATTTACTAATTTTATAACTAACCAAGCATTTTATTGGAACATTAATCATTCATCATATTAAAATAAAAAAGTATCACAACATCATCGTATAAATGATCATATCATCACAAATTATTTTTATATAGATAGATAGAGTATGTCAAAATATTACAAAATTTGGACAAATGTCCTACAAAATTAGGGGTTATGCCTAATTATGTTCATAATAAAAAAGATTAGCCATATAAAAAATCTAAGGTTCTGGGCCATGCCCTAGATGAGAATCTCGGAAGAAGACGATGGCATTTTCCACTTGGCAAAAGAGTCGCACCCACTCTCGCGGTAATCCAAACACTCATATTTTTATAACCACAGGGAGATCCACCACTACCTCCATGGGCACCTAGCAAGTTAGACTCTCCAAGTTCCTCTAAATAGCATGAAGAAATGTCTCAGGCTCAACTGTTTCTCTCTCCACATCTCCGTTGTGAAGCATATGCCTCGTGACACCCTCATGTCTCACTGGTCTAACATTTGTGTCATGATCATTTAATCTTGTAAGATTTTTGTTTCACGAAAAAATATTTCAAATTTTTTGAGATTACATTTTTAAAATCTGAAAAAAAAATCAAATAAGTTAAAATCAAAATTTTCACCAATGTCACCCCATGCAGCTCCTGGTGGAAATGTTAGATCCATTTCTCCTCAAAAGTCCACACTTGCATAGGGGTAGTGATCTATGGCCATGACTTGTCTCTCCCACCAGTTGAAGAACTCATCATCGAAGGCTACCCGAGTTACTTTACATCCTCTAAGTTGCTCCATCAAATCTACCCATCTTTCCATCCTAGGATCATGGGGACTACCAATGGTGGTAGCTAGTCTAGGTCATAGCACTAGATACTCTGAAAGAAGAGTGTGCAAAGGGTGCTATAATATCAAAAGTTATTTTTCTTTAACTAAAGAAATTTTTTTCTTCATGTTAGTTAAGAGAATTGTGCACCAATCGTAGAAAATCGGTCTCAAGAAATTTGTTGCCAAGAACATACCAAACGAGGAAGCCTAATGTAGTGAGGTTGAACTTGCTAATCTGGAAATAGTAAAAAGGATTATTTTGATTGGAAAATTCATAGTTTCCTTGGTTGGAACTTGTGATACACCCTTTCATGCATTTTGTTCACAATATAAGGAAATGCAATCCTCTATGTTTAGGCCTCCATAGGCCTTTCCTTTCAGATCAGTTGATTCCCCCCTTTAGGAAAGCTTTGTGATTAAGTATATGTCCTATACTTCGATCTCTAAAGCCATATCATATATGACGAACATTCCCTCCTATGAATCCCAATAATGAATCAACATTTCTAGTAGTCAAATTTATGTCTTCATATTGGGCATCATGAAGAACTTAAGTAAACCATAAATTTTCAAGGCATCCAACGATTCTTCTTCTTGTAAAACTACATTGTCAACATCTATATGCTATCTCTCTCCAAACAATAGACATCTTGCAAAGTCAAAATAATTTAACCATTAGAATCTGGGCTTTTCATTCTTCTCTATGTGTACACTAGTTTTCTAAAGAACAGTCACATATGTACATGACTTTTCCTCTAAAACATGCATATAGGGAGTTTTATACGTAGTTTTCATGTATTGACCCTCATGCATGTCGAGAAGGATTTAAAATTAAAAATCTACCTTTAAATTTCAGTTAACATCTTGAAATCTTGGATGAATTAAATGAGTTTAGAGGATACAATTACCTAGAGAACGTAGAAGCTAAGTTTGTTGGATGATTTGATTGGCGTGGTTTTCCCAACTTTGCTCTAATATCTCTCCTATAAACACTTGAATGGTAAAAACAAATTTGGGTGAGTTTGAAAAGTCATTTTATAGCCAAAATTTGAAAACCCACTTTTATAAAGTACATTTTTTATTTATTTCAATAATATTATGAACTTTTTACTTTTTGCTTGAAGTGTTGAGGAAGGTTGTCTTTCAGGACCATGAAGACTTAGTGACTTTTTTTTGCTACTTTCACTCCACGATTGTTGACCTATCATAGCAGGTATCATTTTATAAACTCACATATAGGTTGAGACATGTCACTTTTCCATTGCATCATGCATCTTTCCCTCCTACTACGATATTTTATTTATTTATTTTTTTTAGACAGAAACGGTTAGATATTATTAAGCGGCACCAAAATAGCAGCCATGAGTTGTTACATTACTGTTCTGGCTAAGAGCGCAGAGTAGGATTCTTCTATTGTGATAGGAATACTTGCTACAGGTACTGAGATCGCCTAACATGGAGATTTTGTTAACAATGATTCCTTGGTTGGAAGAAACGTTGGGAAAGGCATCGAATAGAAAAACCTTGAGTATGTCAAGCTAGTCACGATTGAACACTGAAGTTTGTGAAGAATGGGCAATTTGATTTCCTTCCGTGTTAGCAGATAGGCCCGAAATTTGGTAGATCAGGAGGCCGAGAGGAGTTCCCTCCCTTTGGAAGCCTATAGATCCAATGTGAATAGCTGAATGAGCATGATTGCTTTTACCACTGGCGCTAAAGATGATTGCCAAGCACCCTTTCATCGGATTGCAAAGGGAAACAGTAGGGAAGATAGGGGAAGGGCACAACTCAAAGATTTGGGGATAGAGATCAGGCTACGTCGTTACAGGAGGAACCAAGATCATTAGCAACTAGTATTTCAAAAGAAATGAGTCAGATCAGATAGGGAGAAAGATGGGTGAGGCTTGGAAACAGAGTAGAACCTAGGGGGAGGAGAGGCCCAAAAATCATAGGTCTTAAGGGATATTGCAGATTGAGTCAGCATGATTAATTGAAAGAGATATTTTACTCCGAAGAGAGCCTAGATTGGCTTCCTTGTCCGCCTGGGAATTTAACTTCCTGGGGATATGAAAGAAAGAGATTTTGAGAAATTTTTGCAATATAAACCTGATTTTCCTAAGGATGGTGGATAATTGGAGCTTAGTAGGATTCTTATGAGTGTTCAATGCCTAGATAATGAGCCTGGAGTCCCCGAAGATAGATATGGAGAGGAAGTTACCTTTAATCACTTGATTCAGACCCTGCCACAGAGCTAGAGCCTCCGCTCTGTTATTAGTTTACCTGCCCAGACCCCAGACAAAACGATGCATAGTTGAACCATCAGGACCTAGGTGAACCGCACCGCCTCTAGTGATACCAGGATTTCCTTTCGAGGCCCCGTCAAAAGATAGACAATGTTCATTCAGAGCTGACCTCCACTTAATGAACTCCAACTCTCCCAGCTGAATTTCCTAGTTGGAGTGGGAAATAGAAGGAGGAGGGGAACGATCCTTATGATTTGGGAACAACCCTTTCAACCAGAGATCCTCCTCTCTGTTCAGCTCTTTTCCATTCTTTATGATAGTATTGGCTGCTAGAGATTCCCTTAGAAAAGCTTTGACTTTATTGATGACTCTTGTCGGATTGCCGCTTTCATTCCTGAATGATTTGTTGTTCCTTTCCAGCCACAACTTCCAACAAACAAATTTGGGAATCCACATCCAACAAGTTTTGAGAAGATGTTTTTTGGAGAGATCAAACAGAGATAAAGTGACCTAGTTTTGAATAAGATTTGGGATATTCCTTGGGAGCTCTATTTTGTCAGAATCTAGGAGCAGGACACCCTTCCAGACTTCTTGAGCAAAGGGGCATTTTAAGAACATATGATCAGTGGTTTCATCATCCGACATACAAAGGGTGTACATGGAAGGACCTTCCATACCACACCTACGGAGATTATCTCTAGTGAGGATGTTGTTGTGTGCTAAAGTCCAGCAGAAGAAATTGACTTTGGGGAGAGAGGGGAAGGCCCAAATAAATTTCCATTGAGCAGGCTCCAGAGGAACATTCAGAAAGGCCATCAAACTTTTGTAACCTTCAAAAGTTGAATATGCACCAGAACGTGATCCCCACCCTTGTTTGTCCTTAGCAGAAGCTCTTAAAGGGGATCTTCCTTGGAGCCTATCTAGCAGAATCGAGGCTTCACCTTCCAGCCACTGAGGAATCTCCCCCAGGTGCCAGCTGTTCCATAGACAGGTAGCATCCTCCAACCAGGTGGAGATGTCCTAGAGGGTATTTAAATTGCGGGCCTGTAACCAGGCTTTTCTATTGGCGAGATCTTCCATCTGATTCAAAGGTTGATCACCAAGAATTGGATCATCCCAGATTCTTATTTTTTTCCCATTACCTGGGATCCAAAACAGATTATGGTTGAAATGCTCCAAGGCTTTGAGACAGAGCTTAAAAACAGGAGAGCCTTTGGAAGTTCTAGGTGGCTGGTCCAAGCATCTAAGGCATTTCCCATGAAAATATTTTTTCCACAGGACCTTCTTGCTCCAGCTTAAATTTCCAGAGACAATGTTCCAGAGCAGCTTGGCTCCCAAGGCCAGATTCTGGGCAGCTAGATTGCACATTTGGAGACCTCCTTCCATAAATGGCTTTTTAATTGTATCCCATTTAACTAGGTGAAGCATTCTTTCATTAGTTTTTCCCCCTTCCCTTAGAAAATGCCTCAGAAGAGCTTCCATTTTTCTTATGAAGGTTTTAGGGGCAAGGAGGATGGAATGCTGAAATAATGGCATACTTGAGAGACAACTTTCATCAGAATGACCTTTCCAGCGTTATTCAGCCAAGAGGCTCCCCAATCATGGATTCTAAGTTTAAGCTTGTCTAGCAGGAGCATCTAGTGGGCTACTTTAGGAATGGCCTTGAAGATTGGGATCCCCAAATATTTAAAAGAGTCACAGGCCCAAGATCCTTCCATATCAAGAAACCTTGCAATTTCTGATTATTCCTTGATCGAGCAGTTCCAGGGATAGATTGTGCTTTTTAGGTACTTGATATTGTTGCCTGAGACCTCTCTATAAATATCCAGCTCCTTCTTGAAGTATCTCGCATAGTTTATGCTTGCCCCACCAAGCAATAAAGTGTCATCAGCAAATTAAGCATGGTTTATGTCTTTGACATTGCTAGCCATACAAAGGCTAGGGAGGGTTTGAGTCTGTTAACCATATTCGAGCTGGAAACTAAGCATTGTGGCTTGAATATCATAAAGAAGCGGAGACAAGGGGCAACCGTGCCTAAGGCCCCTAGAGGCTTGGAAAAAATATGAAGGTCAACCATTGACCAACGATGCTATCCAAGGAGAGGCAATGCAGGTTTTAACCCAATTAATAATGGCTGAAGAGAAGCCCATTTTCGTCATCACAATAAACAGGAAATCATGTCTCACCCTATCAAAGGCATTTGCCAGATCCAGTTTAATCACCATACCTTTCTCCTTACAGTGATAGCTTGAATGGACTGCTTCTTGCACCAGCACAATATTGTACAATAGTTTTCTCCCTTTGATGAATCCTCCTTGGTTTTCAGGGATAATGGATGGCAGAATCTTCTTAAGGCGATTGGCTATAATTTTGGTGATCAATTTGTAACTAGATTTACACAAAGTGATTGGCCTGAATCTACTGAAATCGGATGCGCCTTTCTCTTTTGGAATCAATGCAATAAATACTGAGTTGATGCCGCCTCTGATCTTGGCACAAGATTGAGATTTCCTTACCATTCTCAACAAGTCATTTTTTATTGTGGCCCAACAGGATAGATAGAATTTGACAGGGAACCCATCCGGGCCAAGAGCTTTATCAGGTTCCATACTATCCAGGGCAAATTTAAGTTCATTCATGCTGATTGGAGCAGTCATCATAGAATTGTCAGATTCTTGGACACATTGGGGAATTAAGTCCATCGGGTAGGCATGAGGATCAATGGGAGGATCATCGGGGGCAGAGTAGAGATATTTTAAGAAAGAGTGGGAAGTCCTCTTTATGCCTTCAAAATCCTTGATCACTATGTTTTGATGGTGAATTTCTTTTACAATTTTGAAGTGCTTGCGTGCTTCAGCTTGTTTGTGGAAGAAGCTAGAATTTTTGTCCCTAGCCTGTAGCCAAAGAGTTCTGGATTTCTGTCTCCAGTACTCCCCTACTTTCTTTGTGGAGTTTTTTGCAGATCAAATTCTATTTGAAGGAAGTCGTGGGAGACAGCAATATTTTCCAAAGTTAATTGGTGGGCAGCAAGACTGTCTAGGGCCTCCTTTCCTTTGGAGGTGGGAGATTTCAACTTTCTAGCCCACTCCTTGAGCCTTCTTTTTAGCCCCCTCATTTTGTCTTCCCACAAATAGAAAGGGGAACCATGAACATGCCTATTCTAGGCCTCTAAAACCACCTCTTTGAAGTCATCATGCTGAAGCCACAATGGTCTCAATCTAAAGGGAATAGGGCCAAGGTTTTCATCCATGCAAATATCAAGGAGAATGGGCTTATGATCAGAGGTACTGTTTGGCAGAATTTTGGAAGATGCCATTAGACTGCTAGTTAGGAAAGAGGATTGGACGAGAAATCTATCCAATCGAGCAGCAATATGGATGGGTCCAACCCTTTTTTTGGACCAGGTGAACTTCCCAGATGTGGGCTTGATATCCTCCAGCTCCCAACCCAACATAAGGTCTTCAACCCACTCTCTAGCTAGATCCTTGACTAGGGAGCCACCCTTTTTCTCATTTACAGCTAGAGTGACATTCATATCTCCTATAATAATAATGTTTTCTAGATTGTGAAATGAAAGATAGGACAAAATCGAATCCCAACATGATTTTTTCTCAGATGGAAGGACTGGAGCATATATATTGAACATACTTACTTGTTGGCTAGAGTCTTTATGGAGAAGCTTCGTGAAAAGCCAGTGGGGAGAGCAATCTTTCTGAATCAGGTCATAGAGAGAGCTATCCCAGAAGGAACTGATTCCTCCAGAGGCACCTCTCACACTGACAGCACTACCATGTCCTTTATGCCAGAAGAATTTGCTAGCTTGGAGGAGGAGAAGTTCCTCCAACTTTGTCTCCTGGATGGGTAGGATTTCAGGTGAATACATTCTCACTATATCTTTTAGGGCATCTTCTTTCAGTGTACTGCCTAATCCTCTGCAATTCTAGGAGACATATTTCATTATCTATTGGCTTCGGAGGTAGTGGCTCCTTCTGGAGCCGTGCCATGCTTGCGCCCGGATCTTGTATTCATCATTCCCTTGAGTGTTTTCTGGGAGCCTTGGAGAACATCCTGATAAGTTTTCTCCTCTCTCTATTTCTTCTTGGATTTTCGACCCCTGACCAATTTGATAGGGATGACTTGCGAGTTGTCTGATTCATAGACTGTTTCTTCTGATTCTTCATCAGTTTCGGAGGCCAGGCTGATATGCTCTTCTTTATCTGCATTTCTTTCATTGCCTCTATCTGCTAGGAGGGTGTTTGTTTCAGTATCATTTTCTATTTTGTTCTTCAACAAGTCTTATGGTTCTTCTTGAGCCCTGATGGTTTCTGCATTCCCACCTGAGCAGGAGCCAACCTTTGGAGCTTCATTGGCCTTTGGCTTGGTCTGAGGCTTCCCCACTATCCCAACATTTTTCTTCTCAGTCGACCTTGGAATAGCCTTGCCTCTTTTGATTTCTTTCCACCCTTCTTTGTCCTCCTTAGTCCCTGTTGGGGATTTAGGACAATTCCGTTGGAAGTGCCCGTGTTCATGACATATTCTGCATTTGAAAGGCAGTTGCTCGTAGACCAATTTTTGATAGTGTTGTCATTCTCCCATTTTAAGTTTAATTGCCTCAGGTAACCTAGCTTCTAAGTCGACTTCCACACATATTCTAGCACAAGTGTATTAGCCCTTATTATCTGCTTTATCGATGAATCTGCCCAGACCATTCCCAATCATTTGCAAAGATTGAAAGCTCCAGTGGTGGATCGGGAGGTTGGGGAGACGAACCCAGACTGGGACCCCCTTCGGGACATCAACTGAAGGATCGAAGTCAGGGGTCCATTTAATGAGATACAGACCCTGATTTCCCATGAAATACAGACCATTTCTGAATACCAGATCTGCTAGGCCCCTATACTACTAGTGTAATCCCTTATTCTTATTAGTACAACCCACTTATTATATTGATGTACCCATGTAGTGCCCATATTGTTACTATTGTGCCCCATAGAATCCCACTATTGCTATTATTTTGCGCTTACATTATTATTGTTATGTAGGCTTTGATTATGTTATGACCCCTTAGAATCCTATATATAGAGAGGAGGTCTTTTCATTTGAATCATTTAAGAACTGTTCATTTATGTAATGTAAAGGAGGTTGCCCCCTTGAAGAGGCAAATTTATAAGGCGTTGATCTATCTTTATATCTTTTCTTGAGCTAGTTTCATAACATTTGGTATCAGAGCTTTGGATTCTAGGGTTTCGCTGCTCCAAACAGGTCATCGTGGAATTTTCACTATAACTTATTTTCTGTGATGTTTCAGAAGTCGAACAAAAAACCCATTTGAGAAGACATTGCGGTGCAGCTAGGGTCCGAATTTTAGAGCTTTTCACGCTATATTTGCGGTGATATGATCTGAGGAAGTTGGTATTTTTTGCAGACTCCTGAATTACATTCCAAATAGGTGACCGGGGGAAAATCGTCATAACTTTCTCTCTGAGCATCAAATTGAAATTTCGTAAGAATTTAAAGAAAGAAGACAGACTATAGTTTCTTGTATATATTTTTCAGAGCCAACGCTCAAAACAGGGACATGTGGCACGTCGTACAAGTTCACTCTACTGAATTAGTCTATAATCAGGTCACTGTGGGAGATTTGGCATAACTCTTCATTGGAGAATCCAATTGGGGTCAGACTACTGGCATTGGAAAGAAGATAAAGTGGACTACTAAAGGTCATAGTTTTATAACTTAAAGATCTAAAAGTACAAAGTTACAGTCATTACAATATCAAGCTCCTAAAATCAAGAAAAAGCAAGATGAGGAAGTTTGATGGCAAGGATCCGGTAAATTGGATACGTCAGATGGAGCAATATTTTGATCTACATGGTGTACCACTGTTACAAAAGGTATGTATTGCATCTTCATATTTAGAACCGGATCAATTTTTATGGTATAGAGGGCTTTGTTCTCGTAAAAAACTTGTTACATGGTCAATTTTCATGGAGGAAATGATAGCACATTATGAGGATAGAAAGAGCAACACCTTCTTAGAGCAACACCGCAACAATTGGAAATAGTAAAAGGGCTTTGCTACATATTGGAAAGTAAAATTATGGCAACAAGGAAGTCTACCCCTCATAACTATAAAGATGGAAGTGTTGTTTCTCCTAGCCTTCCACAACCTACAAGGGTTACACCACAATAATTGGAATAAAAAAGAGAAAAAGGGATTTGTTACAATTGTGATAGCAAATGCACTAAAGGTCATAAGTGTGCTGAGAAGAAATTATTTTACATAGATTATGAAGATGAGGAAGAAAAGGATCAAGAAACATCAAAAGAAGAGGATATATTCCAGGACCCCACCTCAGAGAAAGAAGAAATGAATCAGACCATATCTTGTAAAGCATTGGTAAGAATTACCACTCCTCAAACTCTCAAGATAGAAGGACATATCAAGAAGAAAAAGGTTCAAGCAGTGAAAGATCACGTCGAGCATCAACAACAAGTTCTCCAACTTTTAAAGGATAACGCCACTTTGGTGCAAAATCGAATGAAACAACAGGTAGATCAACATCGTAGTGAAAAATGTTTGATGTAGGTGATTGGGTATTTTTACTGCTACATCTCAAGCAAGCTATTTATGAGAAGGAAATGTTGGCAATACTACATGCACTTAAAAAATGGCGACCTTACCGAATGGGAAGACTCTTCAAGGATGAGCATGTGGAAGCATTGTTTTGTGTTATTTCTATTATCCAACCATATTGGATAAACGAAGCAAGGGGTGAATGGAAGAAGGACGAAGAAGTATGGCCACTTATTCAAAATTTACAAAAGATCCCAATTCGAACAATATTGCCAGAAATTGAAGAGGAAGGAAAAACCATATTGGAACCTGGAGCAGTCACAGAAACAAGAACCTGACAACTACGAAATCGATCAATTTCATAGTATCTCATCAAGTGGAAGAATTTACCCACTGAAGATTCCACATGGGAGGACAATAATTTTATACAAAAGCATAAAGAACTACTCAAGTGTTGAGGACAACACTTTTTGAAGGAGAGGGGCATGTTAGGCCCCTATACTACTAGTGTAACCCTTTATTGTTATTAGTACAACCCACTTATGATATTGATGTACCCATGTAGTGCCCATATTGTTACTATTGTGCCCCATAGAAGCCCACTATTGTTATTATTGTGCCCTTACATTATTATTGTTATGTAGGCTCTGATTATGTTATGACCCCTTAGACTCCTATATATAGAGAGGAGGTATTTCCATTTGAATCATCCAAGAATTGTTCATTTATGTAATGTAAAGGAGGTTTCTCCCTCGAAGAGGCTGAATTCTAAGGCGTTGATCTATCTTTTATATCTTTTCTTGAGCTGGTTTCATAACAAGATCTCGGTCTTCTTTGGAGGTGAATTCGAAAATGAAAAAGCCTCTGCCAACCGCATAGAAGATCACATTATCTTTAAGTTGTGGTCTCCAGTTGCGTTGAATCCAATCATCAGTGGTTTTGGTAGAAGGCCATCGACCCATAAATTACCTAACCAGCCCTCTGTCAGCAAGGGCAAGGGCTATTTTAATCAGTTGATCTTCTTGTAGAGCGATATCAGGGATTTCCTCAAGTTTTTTAATGAACTTTGGGACCTCAGGGGCTGGTCGCTTCTTCCCTTTCTGTGATAACAGGAGGCAGAAAGCTTCTTTAGACGAGAGTGGAGGAGTGGGAGAGGGCTCCTCACCCCCGGGATCACCCATGGCGGCAGCTGAGTCGCAGCAGAACTCAATCCATACCCCGCAAGATAGCACCCCTGCAAATCCAAAATTCAGAGGGCCAAAACGCTGCGCTGAAGATCAAGACTCCGCGAAGGTTCAGAGCGTTGCGCTCAACAAAGAGAGGGGGCTGACTCTGCGTATCGCGCCACCCCAAATCGATGCAAGATTCAAACGAAGCACCGTGCAGCTCAACACAAAACAAAAGAAAGCTTGTCAGCAGAATGAGGGCAACAAAGCCCTCCGAGGCGCCCAGAGGGCCATGACCATCGCCGCAAGCTCAAAGCAGTTGCAGAGTGTCCAACCTAAAACTCCTTATGCAGTTAGTCTAATGATGTTACTAAGACAATATGTAACTAGAAGTTTGACCACTTTGCGAGGTTCTTCCAAAAACTTGTCACCCTCCTACTACGATATTTAGCCATAGCGTCGACCCCATTATGTTGCAATTTTCAAACCACCTTCACTCACGATCTTATAGAGTCATAACATAGTGGTAGAGCCTTTCCTTCCATGGGCTTCCTAGTTAGATCCTCACTGACATATGTCACCCATGCTGTAAGTATTGTCTAGGCTCGGGAGTCCACTTTAGTCCCACCATAAATTTGCGTTGAAGCCTCATTTTTCTTCTTCTTTGCTATTTTCTAGATTTATACCCTAGAGGCTCCCATGTGCTAAGTTGCACTACTACATTGCATTTTGACTACTTGTACCTCTTTTGTCCTTAGGTTGGCTTCATTCGGAATTGTGTATAAGCCACTTTTGACCATGAACTTTGCAAGTTCAAACCATGCATTCATTAGCCTTTGCAACTTGGCACCTATTTTTCCATGGAAAGAACAATGCCTTGAGTGTTTAACCAACATCTACCACTTTGCATTGAGCATATGATTGTTCTAATCGTAGGAACTATTGTACTTTCCCTTAACACTTGTTCTCTCCACTTTATTATAGGCATTATTTTATTCTTTTTTAGGCTTTAAATATGATATATATATATCTATATCTATATCTATATCTATTATATATATATATATATTATATATATATATATATATTATATATTCCAAAAAGAGTGGGAATGGGACAATTTCTTCATAATTTGATGTTAACTAGAGTCAGTTGTGTTACCCTTGAATAAATCACTTAAAATGATTCTTTCCTCCATTGGGATGGGAGTTAGTCTAGCTTTAGGGAAGCCATAACCCTGTTTGTGAGCTAGTCCTTCTCTGGTTGAATATCTCTTCCAATCATGGAGAGTTTGTTAATGCCTCCTGTATTTCAAACTGGTACAGAGTTATTTAACGGTTACATAAAGTCACATTGAGTCATGCTTTTGTTCAAGGTAAGTGAACCTATTTTTGGCCATTCTACGGTGTCTCTTGACTCATTTCCATCAGCCATATGTGGTCTGTCAAGTTATCTTCAGTATCACATTAGCTATTTGGTCATTTACTCATGTTGGTTAATGAGGTCCACTTTGACTTCTTGTTGACGGGTTTTCTCTTATCAATTCCAACTCTTTGCTCTAGGGATAATATCTATAGTCCTTTTTTTAGTACCCTAGGGTTTGCAGTCATTAGTGGTAGACTCCTTCACTATCAATAGTGAGAATACATCATTGTAAAGTAATTGATAAATTCTTTCAAGTGTTTGACTTCAACACATTTATTCGCACTTGTTAGATTGTACTGGGGTACCTTGACACTCATTATTATTATTGCTGACATGTCTCACATTTTTTAATGGTATACATCAATGAGTGGTAATCAAATGATTTCTCACATGGGTGGATTCAACTCATTTATTCCCATTGTGTAGAAACGTACCATCTACAGTCGGTGAAGACCTCGAGTTGTGTCACCATCTCGATTCACTTGACAACTCCTTTATTTTTCTATCAGTGACACCTTCCACCTTATATGTTGCAATTCTTCACAGAAACATCTTATATGTTGCCACCAAAGTTTATGAAGTACCACTATTCCATATTTATGATTTTCTACTTTTATTGAGGATTAGTTATGTGTCATTGATCAAACAATCTTCTTGCATCATTGATCGGATATTCTTCTATATGTGACATTGAGACATAGCTCCGTTGTGTTCTTTTGAAGCTATTATATGATGATATATTATGTAATCTAAAACTCCTTTTTTTCACTCATGTATACATTCTGGATCAGATTATATTTTGTCAGCAGACATCCTTTATTAATTCTGAGAATGGGTATCCTTGCATCACACATCAGTTTTCTTTCTAACTTCTTTCCACAGGTATTTGATGAGCTGGAATCTAGTGAACTCTTCCTGGGTTTTCAAATGACTCCTATCACTATACTTAATACATTTCAGACATCATGTACCCCTTCTAACCTCATATATTAGGGGGCATTTGTTATAGCATCATTTACCATTCTTGTAGATTTTGATGCTCTTGTATGGTATTGAGAAGCCTTTTCCCATGTAGACTTTATCCTTTATTAAAAAACAATATTTCAAATTCCATACATGACCCTGCCCATTCAAAATTACGTACATATGCTGGTTCTATAACTGCATACTTGTGTATACCTTTTTAGATATGAAAAAATAAATATTCTACTCTTTTTCGAGCGGGATTCATTGGTTCATAAAGATCCCACCTAAAGTATCCCACGGTACAAATGAATTAAGTGATTTATGGTGGCATATATACACACCTTGGGTAGGCCTAAAATAGATAAGAGAAGGGCTATCGACATTATACCCATTTTTCTCCCAAATCAAGTATGCTTTTCCCGTGCCTCTTGCACTTCCAGTCTCTATGGAAACCCTTATTTCCTTTGCATAGATGCTCATATCTCCTTTGACTTGTTAGGAGGTTTTCTTCAGGGCTCAGGCTAGATGGATATTTAGGAAGGCTTCATCAATTCTTTGGCTTGGATCGGGCTATACCTTTCTTGTACCTATTGTTGATTATTAATAAAGAAGTTGATGTCTTTTTCCTAATATTTTATTCTCTTATTAATACAAATTTCTATTTTTATATATGATGATCTAAACATATATTTTATGTATGCACATTGAATTATATATCATTTATATGCTTCTCTAAATTGATTTGTAGGCATACTCGATCCTAGAGGAAGTATAGGGTTTGGACCCTATGGGAACATCTTCAAACATAGGAGCTCTAGGTAAGTCTCCAAGTCCACATTTAATAATTCACATGTTTGGCATGGTTTATTGACTACTTCTTGTTCTTCTCTATTGAGGTTGGCAAACCTTACCTTAGGGTAATTTTCCCACCAACTTGTCTTCTTCATTCTTAGAATATATCAAGATGTCATCAATGAACACAATAACTAACTTGTATAGATAAGGATACACCACACTATTCATCAAGCACATCAAAGTAGTTCGAGCATTATTAAAAACAAAAGGAACTACAACAAACTCATAATGTTTGTACTTGGTCTAGAAAGTTGTCTTGTAAATTTCAACTTCCTTTATGTGTACCTAATGATATCCGGATCTCAGATCAATATTCGAGAACATTTCTTCTCCCTTCATCTTGTTGACAAAATCATCAATCCTTGGTAACTGATATCTCATCTTAATGCTCACTTTATTCAGCTTCCTATAGTCAATGCATAACCTAAGAGTAACATCCTTCTTCTTCACAAAAAATATCAGTGTGCCCCATGGTTTAGACTTGGACTAATGTATCCCTTGTCAAGAATTGCCTTCAACTACAACTTTATCCCTACCAAACCCAGAGTGCTCATCCTGTATGGTGCTTTTGATGTTGGTGATTCCCCTGGTACCAACTCAATAGAAAAGTCTAAATCCCATTAAGGTAGAAACTCTAAAATCTCTGCAGGAAATACGTCCTAAAATTGTTGTAAAACTGGTACCCTCTCAAGACATCAACATCCTCAACTTCTTTATATTTGTCACTAGAAATATACACTACAAAGAACACACACCTTTTTCTGCAACTGGGCTTTGTCCGCATAGAGGTCACCATCCTAACTGATTCTGCTTTCTTCTTACTTTGTAAGATTCTTTGTTCTCCATTTCCATCCAAACACTCAATAACTTTCTCATAATAGTTAAACTTGGTCCTATGGAGATAGAACAAATCGATACCCAAAACCATCCTATATGAACCCAATTGCAGTACATTTAGACGTGTTGATGTAGATGTACCATTCAACTCATATGCACAAGACCTTACCCAATGAGGAACTGACTTCTTTGTACCTATAGCCAACTACACAAACCAAGACTCTACATTTAGTTATTTACACAAACCACACTTATCCACTAGGTCAAGATTAACATAACTATAATTATATCTAGATTCAATCAAAATAGAAACAACTTGATCACAAAGCTTACCATCCATATCGATAATAGACAACTAGTGTTTTTCCTTCCTATTATCCAACACTGCATAGATCTTAAGAATGCTATGTCCAACATCCCCAACCATCTGTGTCTCCTAGGCACTGTAAATTTGCAGTATACCACCCTGATGTTGTGGAAAATCTCTTTGACAATGATGTTTGCCACAAGTTCAACATTGTACGGGTTTCTTATCCTCACTCTTCTTCTTCTCAAACTAAAGTTTCTATTCTCTGTCATATGAGTCGAACTTCTTATAAGGCATTGCATTCTCTTTGTTACTTGTGTCCAAAGGCCTTGCTTATTTCTTGTCCTACTTCCCTTTATGCTTATTATTACCCTTCCAGTCTAGTTTAGTCTCAGATCCATGCTTTGATTTTTCATAACAATTATTCAGCTTTCGAATGACCTCTTCCAATGAATTAGGCTCATAAAACTCAATATTATCCTTAAATGCTATCGGAAACCCATTGATAAATCTCTTAACCTTGGCCTTCTCCTCCTTGAGGAAAGGGACATACCCCAACAACTTCAGAAATCTACTAGTGTACTCCTCATCATTCATAGATCCCATATTTAGCTGATAGAACTCTTTTGCCATGTCATCATAGTATCTCTCTGATAGGTGTTTCACCTAGAATAGTCTCTAAAATTCACTCCAAGTCAACTCCTCCTCATAAATATGTATGACATTCTTTACATATTCCCACCATATATATGCTTTACCTTTAAAACTGAATGTAGTTATTCTCATCTTCATGTTCTATATGTAGTCATGTATCTTTAAGAATTTATTCATTCCAAGAAACCATGCTTATGATTCCTGTGATTTCTTCATTTCCCCATCAAAGGTAGGTGGCTTTGCTTGAACTCATCCGAAAATTATTTCCTCTCTCTCCTCTTGTAACGATGATGACCATGATACCTATCAGAACTAGAACTAGAATAGTACCTATATCCGTCACCCATCATGTCCAGAGTATCGAAGAACATTCCACCAATAATCATGTCATATCTATATGACATGTTCCCACTATGATATCTCCTACCATATGCCCCATTAGTTCTATCCTCCTCTCTATAGTTGATCCAAAGTGGTCCTTGCCTCTACAATTCTAACAGAATCTGAAGAATTAATGCATTGACTTCTTCTTATTTCTCTTGTGCCTACATGATTATGTCATTATTTTCTTTACAACTCCTTATTTATTCCTTCAAACTCCTCAATGTGTCTATTAAATTAGAAGTGTGCCAAACATCACACTTCTCATTTGATTCATATGGAGAATCTTTGTAATCTACCATCTTCCTAGTCATCCTTGATCTCTTCTTCCTACAAGGTATATTATGTCAGTGGAACCAAATAATAAACAAACCAATGTACCTTGGCATAGTTCTAGGAGGATATATCGTCCACAAGACCAGCCATATTAGTGAAATATAAACATATAAACATAATCATATCAATGCCTATTCATTGTTTCAATCATTATCCAGTCATCGGTTCATGACAATACCAACCACATGTTATGACCTCATGCATGACAACTACAACCACATCAATGTATGCATAATGATATATAAGCACTAAAATGCATAACTAAATGAACAATCAACATACACTCATGATGACCACATACAAAAACAACACCATCAACTTCCATATGGCAATATCATTGCAATCATGACCAATACCATGAATATGCAATAGGAACATAGACCATAAGCATAAGGAACAAATATGCAACCTACATTTACATATGACAACACCTTCATCTAAGGGGAATGAAACAAGACATCACCGAAGGATAACAGAACCATGATCTGATACCACTCTGTAAAACCCTCCTCCCACATCTAGTTAAGTAACTGGCTAACTGGGGTAAACATGTGACGAAGAGTTACTATGATATGATTCAACTCCCTATGTAACAATTAAGGAAGTGGAACTAATGAAATAGAGACAACCTGACCTTCTATGGCTACAACAAAACCTCCACGGGCCATGCAACCCATCTAGGTGACTATCCTCTAAGACAAATTGACATTTTTCTTCTTTAAATCCTCGGTCTCTCCCCTAACATGGGAATGAATATGACTAGGACCCTCTAGTATTTTCCACAGCAAGGCATGCATGCAACTAGGCAGTTTTCTAAGTAGTGCTATGCCAGTGACTCTAGATTTGGTGGCACTTTTTGATGGCCAAGACTCAAGCCACTGCCCAGAACTCCATGAAACTTCCAGAAATGAAAAGTAACATAAAAAATGGTACAAATGAAAATACTTTAACAAGAACTTGATTGGATCGCTAGTAGCCATGACAGACATTTCGTCAAACATGTCACAAATATGCATTCTAGAGTTTTAAACAACAGATTTAAGCATATGGGTTTTATACTTATCTGAGAATCACTAAGAATCATTGATTCCTCCTAACAATAATTTCATTACCATCTACTAAGACATATATTCATTGTAAATTTAGTGATTAACCAAAACATGAGGAGATCCATACATTATTACTCTCATAAAACTCATGCATAACCAACATATAACCAACAGAATTATCAAGGATTTAACAACCATATAATCCACATATAAACAACTATATTTACCCATAAAATACCAAGGAGAAAGAGAGATCTTATTAATGAATGCAAAGGCCATCTAGGTTCAAGACTTCCACATTCCAACCATAGATCTGCTAAACCATGTCTCTCTTCACTCGATCACCCAATCACCTCCATGCCATATTGTAAGCATGAATATGGGTTATCATAAAGAAAACCCATTAAAATCAAACCAGGGATTCAAGAGGAAAAACCACCTCAACCCTCAACCAGTGATTCCACCTTGTAGTCAGACATCAATATCCATCACTAGATTAGTTTCTACCTAAGTTTTCCATGGATCCAGAGCATTTTTTCCAACCAAGGCTCTAGGACTTGTAACTCAACCCACAACCATCATTGGGCTCAAGAGTGCTTGTCCAACCAAGGCTCTAGGACTAGTAACTCAACCCACCAAAGGGTCCAAAGTATTTTTCCAACCAAGGATCAACGACTAATAACTCAACCCAAGCTATTATAGGGCTCTTGAGCATTTTTCCAACCAAGGCTCCAGGAACTAATAACTCAACCGACAACCAAAGGAACATGAGAACCAACCAGAAAAACAAAGGGAAAGACTCCCACAACACCATGGATATCTAGGAAATGGAAAGGCTAGGTAAAACCACTATCAATCTAAGAAATCCTCTATGCCAATGATAGATCATGACCAAGAAACCACATGCATATTCCATGCATGCCAAAACTAGTAAGGAAATCATACATGCAACTCAATACCTACAAGAAAACCCCATTGTAGTTTTTGATCTCGATGTCCTCTTGCACTTTCCTTCTCTTTCTTTGCCTTCTTGCTCCAAATCCCTGGTATGCCACACTCCTCTAAGAGTGCTCCAAGAAAAATCTAAGTGTCCAAGAGTATGAGAGAGAGAAACAATAGAATGAGATCTCCAAAACTAAACTAATCAAAATCCATGAACTGATCCTTAGAAGCCTTTTTATTCACGATGCCTCTTTTTTTCTTCATTTTCCATTATTTTTTTTCATTTTCCTCCTCACATGAAACCTATGACCTTTCACCTTCCTTTTCTCCTAATTTCAATTATTCTCATAAATAAATGCCACTTTTCCTTTACAAATAATTAGCCATTTCCTTTTCCAATTTCCATAGCCATAATAAACCAAATGAATACCCACACTTGGATGTTTTTCCCAATATTCATCTTGGAATAAATGTCTCGTGACCATGGTTATTGTTTTGCATTTATTAACTCTTATTACATGGATTTTTGACTAGGGTTATTACATTTTTGTGACGGAATATGTTGTTCCTGACGTTCTTCCTCCAAACCCTGATGGAAAGAAGATTTTTCAAAATAATACCAAAGGCAGAAATGCTATTATTGCAACACTTAGTGAGAATGAGTTGATGAAAGTCATGCATTGTAAATCAGCCAAAGGATTTTGGAACTCACTTTAGAATAGCTATGAAGGTGATAAGAAGGTGAAGGAAGTAAAAAATCCAAAACCATAAGATGAGGTTTGAGAGCTTGAAAATGAAGGAAGATGAAACTATTGCATAGTATTTATGAAGGGTTGAAACTGTGACAAATCTAATTAAGGGCATTGATGAAAAATTTGAAGATGAGTTCATTATTTAGAAAATATTGAGGTCTTTACCAACAATATTTAACCCCAAGATTTCTTCTATTAAGGAGATGCCTGACTTGAGAACTCTTACTATGGATTAATGGCTTGGAATTCTCAAATATTATGAGATGTGCATTGTAGAAAAGAAATATGATACTAATGAAGTTGCACTAAAGGGCTCTAAGAAGGTCAAGGCCCTTACCAAAAATCTCTAGAAACTTCCAATGAAAATCAAGGAAGAGGAAGATTAGTGTAGTAGTGAATCTGATGAAGAATTTCTCAGTTTGGTAATTGTAGAGCTATAAAAAGGGTCTCTTTCACCTCTAGTTACCTCACATTAATATGTCAATCTGGGAGCGTCTTGCTATTTCAAAGAGTGTCTCAGTCTGAGGCTTAGCATTTGTCAGAGTAATGTTCATAGTACATCTATTTAAAACTACAAGAGTAAATTGATGCGCGTCTACAACTTAACTACTTCAAAAGGCTAAATCACACAAACCAATGTATCAGTCAAGGGTTCGGTAGCAATAACCCATCCCTTTCGTACTGATGAGAATAGATCAGAGGTCTCGGAGCCAGATGGTAGATGCCGATGCTCACTACAACCTGAGATCATTCTTAATAAATAAGAAATGAAATGGCAAGTAAAGAAAATGGCAATGAAATAGAACAGTGCATTAGTCAAGGGTTCGGTAGCAATAACCCATCCCTTTCGTACTGATGAGAATAGATTAGAGGTCTGGGAGCCAAGTGGCAGATGCCAACGCTCACTACAATCTCAGATTGTCCTTAATAAATAAGAAATGAAATGGAAAGTAAATAAAGCAGCAACTCAACAATCTTGAAATGGAACAACAATTGAAATGGAACAGCAATTCAGAAATGGAACAACAATTTAGAAATAAGCAGTAACCAAGTTCATCCAGCTGTAACTCTATTTAATCACACCAATCCAAACATCAATCCTTCGCTCTTAAAGATGTACACATACTATAGAACAACACTACCTATGGATCCAAGATGGAATAATACTAAAAACCATATAAACACAACGTGCTTAATATGACTCTGTTATTGCTCTAAATAAAAGCATACGATTGCATCTCAAGACGAAAACAGTAACATTCAAGGATTCAATAATCATGTGAAATCAGAACCTTCAAGATAAATGTTCTAATGCTAAGGCACAATCGCATAGAACTTTGTAATGGAGTGACAGTATCCTGTAGAGATTAACCGTATTATACCAACACTTAAAGGATTGGTAACATGATGCAGCATCAATACAACACTTTTGTTTGCAGGAACATTAAATGAGTTAAACACAATAAAGCATGTAACATAAATGTTATAAAACACAACAGATTACCAGATCACATCGATAAACAAACCACACAGAAACCACGCGTAATGGTACAAGAGCAAGTGTCCTCTAAGGCCGGGCCCTTAGCCTCCAGGGGTACACTGCTTAGGATTGATCCAGGCTCAAAGATAAAAGAATAACCAAGTCTGTATTAATGCATGAAGTAAAATTACAGTAACTCAAGTCTTAACAGAACATAATGATCATAGTCCTGATCTTTCTTAAAAGAAATTACATAAAGTAATCCACCTCTAGCCAACAATGCTATCCCTTATATAAGGATGATGACGGAGATATCTAGATGTAGAAATAGATAAAACAGCAATCCCTTAGGATCTAAGATCCCGAGGGATTCGCAGAATCGTTAATCCTGAGTCACTTCTTTCCTTTTCTTCTCCGAGCTAGTATCTTCGCTTCCTTTCCTCGGTTGGTCTGTTTTGATATGGTTTGCACGCGGTCTCCCGTCGAAGGGACAAGAGTTAATTCGTCTTTGTCTTTTCCTTTAGGATGGCCACTTTCCGTTTTTCCTCCCTGCACATAGGAATGACAATTATCAGCGTTCTCTATTAATCTCACATGTTTCGTTATAATTCATTTTTATTGTCTAAGTTTCTAATGCAAAAAGGCTTATAAGTCCTAATGAAAAGATACTGAAATAACCATCAAAACATACATTCTTTGATACTCCACACACCCCCCAGCTTACCCCTTTTCATGGCCTCATGAAAACATTGTAGTTGACATGCAAGGTAGTGAGTGAGTAGGCTGGAGATGGAATCTCGTGTGAGGGACTATAGCCATGATGCGAAACTAAATGATCAAAGAAATGGCCTGTCTAACCCTCAGGAATCTCATACAGGGCTTGGTATCCAGGGGCAGGATGCCAAATGATTGGACTCCGGAACCTATATCCTAACGAGGATGGCCCTGTACTCAAAACAATTTCGCCATAGAGGGGAAATCGGTTAGCAGAAAGTTTAAAATTCTCATACTTAAATGTTTCTCTGCGCTGGATGTTCGGATTAGATATTCGATATCGAAATTTAGCTGCTTCAACCGAAGGGTCTTTAATAGAGGGAAAGTATTCAAGTCCCTGCCAAATGATTGATTCCTGCATGGGTCCTAATGCTTCATTCACTCCTGGAGCATTCATGAGATTTCTATGTCTCCTCCATAACTGCTCTAGGTCCCTAGGCTCAGCTCTTACCCATAGATCTAATCCGTTTTCTTGTCTTTGAAAAGCATTGTAGGCTTTAAGCCATTTAATTTGATTGACTGCAAATGAGATAAATGCTTGCAATTGAATGTCCCCAACAAAAGGGCCAGGGTTCAGTTCGGTCTCTTATTCTAGTACAAGGTTATGCAAGTAAAATTCACACAATAACCTCTGCACCTTTACCCCATAATGTTTACAGCAATTTATAAAATCATCTATAGTGTTAATTTGTATGGGAGCGCCTGCTTTAATAGCCTTTATTTTCAATTGTAAATACCTTTCCATTAGAACTAGGGCATAGTTCTTGGCAGGAGCTCTACATGCTAGGATGTCATTGTATAGAGAACACAAGGTATCCATCTATTTGATAACTACATCTAATCTACGAGTTACCTTTGCAACCTTCTCTTGTTCCCTTCGCCATCCTTCAAAAGCTTGGCTTTCAGATAAGTTGACGTTCCTTAGCTGCTATTGTAGTTCTTCATATTTTTCTCGGGGAACCGTTTGTTCCCTAAGCTTTTCTGCTTCTTGCTGGGCCTGCTTCAAACCTTTGTGAAGGGTTATCGTTTCCGGATCCTTTTTCCATGTAGCCGTGGAGGCTAGGAGCTTTACCTGAACTTTCTTATTGCGCTGCTTCGAGTTCAAAACCCTTATTACTCCCGAAGGTGGTGCCTCCGTCTGAACCATCTTGTCCTCCTTTTCCATTTTAACACGAACACTAGCCCACTGCTGTTCCTTTTCAATTGGAACAACAGTCTGCTTTTCAACTTCATTTGGAACAACAGCTTGGCTTTTGTCAGGGTTTTGAGTAGTGGGACGGATTCTGGTCCTCCGCCTCTTTCCCTTAAGGGATTTTACTGGTGTGGTCAGACCTTTTCTTCCTGAAGTTCCTTTTACCCTGTGCCTCATCTTTAGAACCCTAATCTGCTGGTGAAGCTAGACTATTATGTTCAACAATCTCTGTTGTTCCTTTCGTAATTCCCTTATTTCCATAATTTCTTCAGAAGGAACAGCAGGTTGTTCGCTGTGGTTTGGACTGTAGCTAGCTTCCTCATTTTCTCCCTAGGGTGGCTATTCCAGGGTAAGAACCTTAATTGGCTCTATTATTTCTTGGGCTAACTCTTCTTCTGCCCTTATTTCCTCCGGACTTTCTTCTGGTGCCTTCTGATTAGGAACGGGTTGTTCCTGCTGAGCGTTTTCTGATATATTCTCATTATGAGCGGACAAATTTTCTACTTCTGCCTCTTCTACATGCAATTCCTCAGGTGCATCTTTCTCCTAGGGTTTTTCTATGGCATGGAGGTTCAGTGGAATCAGGGGTTGGCCATATTCGCCCATATTGGCCAAAATTTTGGCCAATTCATCTTCCCCTAACGAGTCTTGTAATGGGCTACCTTCCTACTGTTCCATTCCTTCCTCCTGCTTGGATTGCTCGGATTCTTTTCCCTCGTCTCCTTCCTCTTCAGATTCCTCATCTTTTTCTTCTTCTCCTTCTGCAGATTGCTCTGCCTTCTCTTCTTCTTCTTCTGTTTCTGCCTCTGCAGACTGCTCTGCTTCCTCGTTGTCTTCTTCTTCTGTTCCTGCCTCTGTAGACTACTCTACTTCCTCGTCGTCTTCTTTTTCTGTTTCTGCCTCTGCAGACTGCTCTGCTTCCTCATCATCTTCTTCTTCTGTTTCTTCCTCTACAGACTGCTCTTCTTCCTCGTCGTCTTCTTCTTCTATTTCTACCTCTGCAGACTGCTCTACTTCCTCATTGTCTTCTCTTTCTTTTTCCTCGCTTGCGATTTGCTCATCTTCGATTTCTATTGTCTGGCTCATGCTTCCTGGGGCTTCTCTAGCCCCCCTCATAGCCATGCGAGCCATGCTAATTTTCTGTGTTTTTCTGGTTGTTTGGGTGTACTGGTGTCATGTTTCTATTTTTCTAAACGTTGGAGTGTGCTAGTAACTTGTTTTCATTTTTTCGGGTGTTCGGATGTGGCCAACCCTCCATTGATGATGGTAACTAGTTCTAGAGTAGTCTACCTAGGCTGTAGAATGGCCCGGTTTCCGTCGTCGGCCGGAAAATCGTCCGGCTCCGGCCACCAGAAATCTCTCTGCCCTCCACCAACATGCCACAACTCTGCCACCCGGCCACCCTGCCCTGACAGTCCTGACATTCCCAATTGAAGCTCTGACAAAAAAAATCGTCTTGCAGGCGCCTGACATCCCTGACCGATCGGATCGGGGACGAGCTGGAGTATTATGGCCGATGCCGAATTACTCACCCACATTACTCTTCGACCCGGTGCTCTCCCGCTCTCGCGCTTCTTTCCCAAAGGCATAAAGGAATTCATTTCCCTCTCCCTTTCTGTGCCTCTCTGTTTTTTCATTTCCAACACCCTGTGTATGCCATGCGAGGGAGCCTTGCAACATATAAAAGATCGGTGTCAGTGGTAGAGGAACTGGATTTACAGAGGGAAGATCGATATGGCTAACAGATCGTGCTATTGTTTCGACAGTAAGCCAAGAGCTGCAGAAGTGTCTGACGCCGCGGGAAATGGAGCCAAAGTTCACACCACCAATGGCCTAGATCTCAATCCCATGACCAAAGTGGGTGCTGGTGATATCAATGGTGTCAAGCACAAAAGCAAAGGCCCAACGCCAGGACCGGTTCTGGTAGAATTGTTCACCTCACAGCGCTGCACCACCTCCCCTGCTGCAGATCTGTTGATATTGAAATTGGGACAGGGGGATTCGTCGCGAGAGCTGGAGCTGGATGTGCCTGTAATTTTTTTGGCGTACCATGTGGAGTATTGGGACTATTTGGGTTGGAAGGATCCCTTTGCGAGCAGTCTCTGGACAGTGATACAGAGGGCCTATGGCCAATCGCTGCAACAAGATAGCATTTACATGCCGCAAGTGGTAGTTCAAGGTCGATCCCAGTGTTTGGGTTCCGATACTGAGTCTGTCCTCTCCCTTATACGCTTTGCCCCACGTTTCACATCTTCTGAGATCAAGGTAAGAATCCCATGTTTTTGTTGCAGTGGTATTCTAACTATTAGATGTTTTTCTTCTTTTTCAGTCATGTTTTTGGTAAGTAACTTGGTACTGTGTAATCCTCAGAAATCAAGCCCTCTGAGGTTTAATATTCAAAAATAAATTTTTAAGGGTGCTAAATTTATTTATACATTTTTCGTAGAGATTTTTCAGTGTGCTACCTAATCTATCTATACATTCAAAAATTGAGGTTTTTTGAGATACCCAATCTATCTATGCATTCAATTATTGAGCTTTTTCGAGATACCAATCTATGTTGCATTCAGATAATTGAAGTTTTCAGAATGCAAAATCCATCTATACATTTAAAAAAAAAATCACAATCGAACCAAACATGGTATAAAAAAAAAAAAAATGCCAGGTTGCTCGTTGATCTGGCTAGCCTTAAATCCCAAATTTAATGGAAGCATTAAATTTGAACCTCTATCTTCTGTTTTCTATGATTAATGCCATGGCAATAGCTTTATTTTTAAAATTTTGATAAGTTTACTTGTGATTTGTCAGAACTAATCATCCAACTTTAGATTTATCTTCCTCAGAGGTTTTAATCTTTCTAAAAGTGTAGATCTGTGGTTTGGATGTATGTATACATGAAACAACAGTTTAACAAACTTATTTTTTAATATTTTTAACAATTATTATGACTGCATCTTGTATTATGGTGAGGAAATTTGAAGTGACTAGCTTATTTTATCAGATCAACCTGCCTTTTATAGATCTGGTTAGCTTCTAATAAGTTTGGCTAAACCTGATATTAGATATGGATCTGTGCTTAGACCAATTTTGCCTCATGGGTTTCCCTTCCTCTCTTGAAATTCTTGATGTATTACATTTTCTATATGTGTGGACTTTCTAATGTTGATATTCTTGTTACATACAACCATTGCTTGGCCCTCTGAATCGAGTATTGAAGTGAGCCTGAGTGGGCCACTGAGATTCAAAGTAGAAGCTTACAGTCTTGATATTCTGGTGGCCTTGTATGAGAATGGACTTGTCACAGATTGCACAAAAGGCGAGAACAAAGGACGAGTTCTCACCAATGATTTCATTGTGAGGTGTCTTGAGAAGGCGTGTACTGTTAAAGATGTGTCTGCTAGGAAAACAACCACGGGAAAAGTGACCTTCAATTTGTGGGAAGGGTATAGCAGAAGTAAATGCGGATTAGTCATGTTTTTCCAGAACGCCTCCACTTTGGAAATTCAAGGAGCTCAGAGCCTAGAATTCTCCGATATTTGATGAGGTATCACATATTCTATGAGGTAGCTCACTTGGGGTTGCAGATTCCATATATTCAATTATATCCTATTGTGGTTTTGAGTTGATTGCATTTCGTTGCATTCCCTTCTTTTTCTTGGTTGTCCAGAGATTGTACATTAATTGATTTATTTTATATAAGATTTAATTCCCATGTTTCTTACATAGAGTCCACTGTAGTAAATGTATTGTACATTAATTGATTTATTTTATATAAGATTTAATTCCCATGTTTCTTACACAGAGTCCATTGTAGTAAATGTATTGGTTAATTTTTTGAGGGTCCATCTTGGTAATTGATGGATTAATTTGATGTTCAAATGAAAATCCATGCTCTCTCACCATGAGTTAATCTGAACTTTTCAATCCATCCTCTGTCACCATGAGGTAATCTGAACTTTTCAATGTGCAATGGTGGGTTGATATTATAAAATGAAGTATTGTTATTCATTAATTTGATGTAGAAAATGCAAATCCATGTTGTCTGTCACCACAGAGGTAATATTAATTTTACAATGTGCAATGGTGGGCTGATATTCTAAAATAAAATATTGTTATTGAGTGCAAAGAATAGGAGTGCACTAAAGGTCACGAGAAAGATAGATTTTTATAGATTCTTGTGCTCATTTAAAAACCAGATTTCTCGGATAAACTTACACCACAAGAATCATAGTAAGGAAATTAATTTTAATATAAAGTTCAGCATCAATATTGATGTCACATAAAAACATTCCACACAAAGTTCAGCATTAATATGTTGTCACTCAATTTGCTGGTGATACCTTTATACCTAAGTATGATATGGAAAAACAAATAGACAAATTTAGGGGTTATAATTTGATTTATTAAATATGTTAAATTTGTTACACGTTAATGAGAAGTAACACTTAGTATAATATTCTAGTTTCTAGTTTTTTTTTTTCAGTATGATAATTAATGTATAATTGGATATTTTTATTTTATTTTTATTTTTGGTAGTTATCTTGTCGAGTTTAAACAAAGTCCAGTTTCATACATGAATTTATCAGAAAATTTGGGGATGTGACTGAGAGCTTAATCACAATAGGGGATGAAGTGTAAAATGTCTCTCAATTTCTCAGTGGTTTGATTGTTAGTGACTTCGTTAACATGTACATTAGTTCGCAAAGTGTTTTGTTGTTCCCATTAATGGAAGTTTGTTAACCAAATCAATAATCATGCAAATTTTATTTCTCAGC
>APFE030843395.1:237766-310275 GCA_000404065.3 Pinus taeda | reverse complement strand
ACAAATCTAGGATTTATGAAAGGATGATAAAAAACTGAAATTGTATTGTGACCAATTTGATTATTGAGAATTAGTAAATGAAAATCTCGGTTTTACATCAAACCCTAATAGAAGTTGTGATTGGTTTTTATTATTGAATCTCATGTATGAAATCTATAGTTTGTATGAAATCCTAGTAGGAAGTCTAACATATGAATTCTGGGATTTGTTAGATGCATTGTTATACTAGTCTTTAGGGTTTGTTATATGTTATAAAAGAGTTTGACATATCTATGAAAGAAATATTGAAGCCTTAGATATAATGAGATTGATATCTTGAGTTGATGTGATTTAGGGTTTGTAACAAAACGTGGGCAAGAAGTTGAAGTATAGAAGTAAAGTCTCTTGTTGATTATGTTTATAACGTCTAATGCTTCCATTATTGTGTGATTTTGATGAGGTTAACTTCATGCTTCTCTAGATTTGGTTGTACTTGCTATCTAAGTTGTGAAGGTACATAATCTTCGAGATGGTGAAGATGTTTGTAAGTAAAGTTGATATGATAAGCATGATGAAGAAAGTTATATGGATGATGATGGTCATGATAACTCTAATGAGAAGGATGGAAACCATGAAATATTCTCCAATATCGTAGAAGAGAAGTTTATCTCCCTAGGTTAAGAAGGAGCATGGGTATATTCCTTGTATAGGAATGATTAGATCCTCCCTAGCCAAGAGGAAGTGATGGATATGGTTCTCTACTTTGTGTGTCATGCACTAGAGCAAGACTAACATCTGTAAGTCTTAGTGAAGGCCATGGATGAGAGAAGAACACATACACCATTCTTGTCTTCATGGAAACAAGTCCCTAGTTAAGAGGGAGGGAATATTATAGTTATGATGGAAACCTTGAAAGAAGAAAATTGAAGAATGCATTTTGAAGAGTTGCTGAGATAAGGAAAGCAAGATTTGTTTGTAGAATATGTTGTTGCATGTGAAGTAGGAAAGGAAGATGTATGATTTAGGAATCTTCTGTCAAGATTCATTTGAAAGTCCTTGTGTGATAAATTGAGAAGCAACAAGTTGTCTGAAACACCCTGAAGGTTTGTATTTATTTATGTACAATTGAAAGTTTGTTACTGATTGGGGTTGTGCTTGTATAGGTAAATCTCTCGGAATTTTTGATAGCATGTTTTGCATGCTTGTTGTTATCGACCAGTTTGATCAGGAGATATTTGTTGTTACCGATCTACTTGATCAAGATGAATTTGCTACTGATTGTAAAATTCAGATTTGTTGAGGCTTTGTGAGTGAAGCATTGCCTGGGAAGACATCAAGTCGACACTATGTGTTGATGTGTAGATTCCAAAGTAGGGAGGTTGGCATCAATCATAGAGCTCTGACCTCAGATACACCTAGATCCCTGGGTTGGTGGTTAGCAAGTAAGCCTGATGGTACCTATATAGGCTGAAAGCTTTAATCCATCTTAGTCCCACTTGGATAGATTTCCCTAGTCAGGAATCTAGTCCGTGGAATTTCAGTCTTCATAATTGTATTCGAGTCATAATAAAATGTGCTTATGAAAAAGAATGAAAGAGTATAATACTAAGTGTTACTTCTAATTAACATGTAACAAATTTAACATATTTAATAAATCAAATTATAACCTCATTGAGGACGTCTAGGATTTATTCTAAGTCAATAGAGTCATTGTACATTTAAAGAGGCCCTTCTTGGGCTTTTGAATCATGTAAAAATAATTATTTTTAAGTTAAAAATGAATTATGTCCCTCCACACCAAGTTGGGCTCAAGAAGATCAAGTCGGCCTCAAGAAAGGTAATTCGACCTCACCATAAGCCTATATATTGAAGAAATTCAATCCATTTGGAGGACAATCACTTACACAAGTTCAATCTCCTAGAAGAAGCCGTGAAAAAGTGCAAAGTTGCATGATCAAAGGTTTTGGGTTATCTATCTCTCAAACATGTGATTTTCTATGCTACAACATCAAGGTCGAGGTTTTGTTATGACATCAAGAAGTTTTGTTATAGCATCAAGGTCGAGCTACAACATCAAGGTTGAAGTTTTGAAATTCTAGTACAACATCAAGGTAGAAGTGTTGATTCACAGTCAAAGAGGTAAGTGCTTCAAGGTCGAAGTTGTTGCATTAAGATTGAAGTTGCTAGGTCGAAGATACCACTATATCAAAGTGTCGCTACTGCTATTGTTACATCTAGGTTGAAGACTACACTGTAAAGTGATCATTTGCTGGAAAAGGAAAGGGGTGACTTGGTGTGGAGGAAGTTTGTGTCTAAGTCAAGAGTCTTGGATTATCCCAGGAAAACTATTGAAGGAAGAGTTGTTGACAGGGTTTTCCTTAAGATTGGGGTTTTTCCCTGGCTTTCCGCCTACATATGGTGTCCTTGATCTTTGTGCTATTTCTTGATGAACTAAGACAAAAGAAGAACATAAGAAAATTAATAAGAACCCAAGAATCTCACAAGTAATTATCAAGTATAAGAAAATCTTTCAGCTTTTCTGATTTTCTAAAACAACCCACTTGAAGTCTCTAACCCTCTTTCTTGCTGCAAGCACCGACTTGTTGGTTTCTTAGGCTCCAACTTGAAGGAATCTACAAGTCCTTGATTTATCAACACCCATTGAAAGGAAGCTCCAACCCTGTATTGTGCAAGCACCAACTTGCACAACCCTCTTGATCCTTCTTTCATATAATTTTCATACTAAGATCATGAATGCCTTCCTTCTTCAAATATAATTTTCATACTAAGATTATGAATGCCTTCCTTCTTCAAAAATAGTTTTATGCCCTACTCACCATGAATCACCTATATCAATACACCTCTGATTCCAATTACATTCATATATTATGCTCATCCTCTGCTGCTTATAAAGTTTTTAGAGCTGCTAATTTTAGTTCTAACAATCTAAGGGGTCCTAAACTTGTGTTTTTCATAAAAATCCTTCGCTAATTTTATAGGTGTCGTGCCAAGATTTATGCATTCACTGTTGCTTACAATGAAAAATACTTCTCCCTAGGTATTTTTATCGAAATGCATCCTCCTTAATTGAGCTACTAAGGGACTTTGATAACCAACCCACAAGGAATCACACCACCAAAAGAGTTGAGAAATAAAATTTTCATGATTATTGATTTGGTTAACAAACTTCCATTAATGGGAACAAAAAAACACTTTGTGAACTAATGCACATGTTAACGAAGTCACTAACAATCAAGCCACTGAGAAATTGAGAGACATTTTACACTTCATCCCCTATTGTGATTAAGCTCTCAGTCACATCCCCAAATTTTCTGATAAATTCATGTATGAAACTGGACTTTGTTTAAACTCGACAAGATAACTACCAAAAATAAAAATAAAATAAAAATATCCAATTATACATTAATTATCATACTGAAAAAAAAAAACTAGAAACTAGAATATTATACTAAGTGTTACTTCTCATTAACGTGTAACAAATTTAACATATTTAATAAATCAAATTATAACCCCTAAATTTGTCTATTTGTTTTTCCATATCATACTTAGGTATAAAGGTATCACCAGCAAATTGAGTGACTACATATTAATGCTGAACTTTATATTAAAATTAATTTCCTTACTATGATTCTTGTGGTGTAAGTTTATCCGAGAAATCTGGTTTTTAAATGAGCACAAGAATCTATAAAAATCTATCTTTCTCGTGACCTTTAGCGCACTCCTATTCTTTGCACTCAATAACAATATTTTATTTTAGAATATCAGCCCACCATTGCACATTGTAAAATTAAGATTACTTCTGTGGTGACAGACAACATGGATTTGCATTTTCTACATCAAATTAATCAATAACAATACTGCATTTTATAATATCAGCCCACCATTGCACATTGAAAAGTTCAGATTACCTCATGGTGACAGAGGATGGATTGAAAAGTTCAGATTAACTCATGGTGAGAGAGCATGGATTTGCATTTGAACATCAAATTAGTCCATTAATTACCAAGATGGACCCTCAAAAAATTAACCAATACATTTACTACAATGGACTCTGTGTAAGAAACATGGGAATTAAATCTTATATAAAATAAATCAATTAATGTACAATACATTTACTACAGTGGACTCTGTGTAAGAAACATGGGAATTAAATCTTATATAAAATAAATCAATTAATGTACAATCTCTGGATAGCCGAGAAAAAAAAGGGAACACAACGAAATGCAATCATCTCAAAACCACAATAGGATATAATTGAATATATGGAATCTGCAACCCCAAGTGAGCTACCTCAAAAAATACGTGATATGTCATCAGATATCGGGGAATTCCAGGATCTGAGCTCCTTGAATTTCCAAAGTGGAGGTGTTCTGGAAAAACATGACTAATCCGCATTTACTTCTGCTATACCCTTCCCAGAGATTTAAGGTCACTTTTCCCGTGACTATTTACCTAGCAGACACATCTTTGACAGTACATGCCTTCTCAAGACACCTGACAACGAAATCATTGGTGAGAACTCGTCCTTTGTTCTCGCCTTTTGTGAAGTCCGTGACAAGTCCATTCTCATACAAGGCCACCAGAATATCAAGACTGTAACCTTCTACTTTGAATCTCAGTGGCCCACTCAAGCTCATTTCAATACTCGATTCAGAGGGCCGAGCAATGGTTGTCTGTAACAAGAATATCAACATTAGAAAGTCCACACATATAGAAAATGTAATACATCAAGAATTTCAAGAGAGGAAGGGAAACCCATGAGGCAAAATTGGTCTAATCACCGATCCATATCTAATCTCAGGTTTAGCCAAAGTTATTAGAAGCTAACCAGATCTATAAAAGGCAGGTTGATCTGATAAAATAAGCTAGTCACTTCAAATTTCCTCACCATAATACAAGATGCAGTCATAATAATTGTTAAAAATATTAAAAAATAAGTTTGTTAAACTGTTGTTTCATGTATACATACATCCAGACCACAAATCTACACTTTTAGAAAGATTAAAACCTCTGAGGAAGATAAATCTAAAGTTGGATGATTAGTTCCAACAAATCACAAGTAAACTTATCAAAATTTTAAAAATAAAGCTATTTCCATGGCATTAATCATAGAAAACAGAAGATAGAGGTTCAAATTTAATGCTTCCATTAAATTTGGGATTTAAGGCTAGCTAGATCAACGAGAAACCTGACATTTTTTATTTTTTTTTATACCATGTTTGGTTCGATTGTGATTTTTTTTAAATGTATAGATGGATTTTTCATTCTGAAAACTTCAATTATCTGAATGCAAACATAGATTGGTATCTTGAAAAAGCTCAATAATTGAATGCATAGATAGATTGGGTATCTCAAAAAACCTCAATCTTTTAATGTATAGATAGATTAGGTACCCTTTGAAGTGTTTGATTTCTGAGTATTAATCCTCCGATCTGAATGCATAGATAGATTAGGAACACTGAAAAAACTCTACGAAAAATGTATAAATAAATTTAGCACCCTTAAAAATTTATTTTTGAATATTAAACCTCAGAGGGCTTGATTTCTGAGGATTACACAGTACCAAGTTACTTACCAAAAAAATGACTGAAAAAGAGGAAAAACATCTAACAGTTAGAATACCACTGCAACAAAAACACGGGATTCTTACCTTGATCTCAGAAGATGTGAAACGTGGGGCAGAGCGTATAAGGGAGAGGACGGACTCAGTATCGAAACCCAAACACTGGGATTGACCTTGAACTACCACTTGGTGCGTGTAAATGCTATCTTGCTGTAGCGATTGGCCATAGGCCCTCTATCTCACTATCCAGAGACTGCTCGCAAAGGGATCCTTCCAACCCAAATAGTCCCAATACTCCACATGGTACGCCAAAATAATTACAGGCACATCCAACTCCAGCTCTCGCGACGAATCCCCCTGTCCCAATTTTGATATCAACAGATCTGCAGCAGGGGAGGTGGTGCCGCCCTGTGAGGTGAAAAATTCTACGAGAACCGGTCCTGGCGTTGGGCCTTTGCTTTTGGGCTTGGCACCATTGATATCACCTGCACCCGCTTTGGTCATGGGATTGAGATCTAGGCCATTGGTGGTGTGAACTTTGGCTCCGTTTCCCACGGCGTCAGACACTTCTGCAACTCTTGGCTTACTGCCGAAACAACAGCACGATCTGTTAACCATATCGATCTTCCCTCTGTAAATCCAGTTCCTCTACCACTGACACCGATATTTTATATGTTGCAAGGCTCCCTCGCATGGCATACACAGGGCGTTGGAAATGAACAAACAGAGAGGGACATAAAGGGAGAGGGAAATGAATTCCTTTACGCCTATGGGAAAGAAGCGCGAGAGCGGGTGAGCGCTGGGTCGAAGAGTAACATGGGTGAGTAATCCGGCACCGGCCATAATACTCCAGCTCGTCCCCGATCTGATCGATCAGGAATGTCAGGTGCCTGCAAGACGATTTTTTTTGTCAGCGCTTCAATTGGGAATGTCAGGACTGTTAGGGCAGGGTGGTGGGGTGGCAGAGAAAGAGGGTGGCGGAGTTTTGGGATGGTGGCGGAGGGAAGAGAGGTTTTTGGTGGCCGGAGCCGGATGATTTTCTGGCCGGCGACGGAAACGGGCCATTCTACAGCCTGGGTAGACTACTCCATTAGTTCTTCCCAGCTACTCTGCTGCTGGGTGAGACTATAGTTAACTATCAACCAAATTAATCCGTGGTGGCTGACGACTGACTCTATGTGTTGTGCTATTTTCATGCTTCGTGCAACATCATGAAGTAGTGAATTCAACAATGCAGGTAAATTGACAGAACATTTTTGTTTTAAAACAGCTAGGAGTTTAATATGTCGTGGTCTTACCATGTCTTTTCTGCCTTCATAGGTGATGTAGCTTTGGATGATTTTTGTTAATTCTGCCCATGGCTCTCCTAGCATTGCTGGCAGCACCCCCTTTCCTCGAATTGTCAAGCTCTGGCCCTTGTCCTGAAAGATTCCTAAAATCTTCTGCAGCCTTTCCTTCTTTATCGTCCATACTGGTCCAGTGGCTGGTAGTCCCGAGACTTCTACTATTATGTCATCAATGACTACTATTCATCTTCCTCTTACTATGGAATTGTCTTCCTGCAAATTCTGTAAAAATTTAATCACTACTATTTCATTGGACTCCTTTAGGCGGTTGAGATAGGTCAGCCATCCTGCTTTTTTTAGGATTTTCTGGGCTGCAGCCGAAATAGTTAACACTTTCCGTTCTCAGTAAACTGACCTTCCTCCCATAGTTTCACTGAAAATTCTCAAAGGAACAACAGTTGTTTGTTGAAATGCAAAGAATTTGATGGCGTATTACTTGTTCAAATTCTAATGCTACGACATATGTAGTGGAAATGGCTTTGAACAACAGCTCATACAAAAGAAAACAAAAATAGAAAAAGGTAATACCGTTTAGCCCTGTTGTGCCCGAGTACACAATTTCTCAAATGACGGACTGACACGTGCTCTGGGGAATGATGAGGTTACCCTCCCCCCCTACAATGTGATAGGTTGTCCCAGCCGTCAAATAAAGGAGCAGTGCTTGTTCTGCCGCAAGGTCTTTATGGAACATCGTATGGCAATATTCCATGCTTACAAAAATAGTCTATTACTGAAATCAAGGTATAAAGTTACATCGCTTTAATATGTAAGAGACTGCGGTGATTTGATGGAATTTCGGGGATAAGACATTTGCCATAAATAGAGAGTCTCATGCGGTCACTGTCACTAGTTCTGTAATGATTGGCGATAATATATAGTCATGTGTTATATGGTTGGGTAATATTATATAATTAATTACCACGGCATAAGAAACAAGAGAATGCAATCTTCTTACCTATTGGTGTAAAAATGCGACTTCAATACCATTAACAGTGCTCTGCTGCCGACAGGTGTTCATAACCTTGGAAGAGTTGTTTGTTTCACCCCTGGAACCATAGTCCTTTGTGTATGCCAGGAAACGTTGTGTAATGTCAAAATGTAGGCCATTATGTTGGCTTGGTGACCAGTTAGTCATAATGCCATTCACAAGGGAGGAGTGAATAGTGGGCAGGACGGCTCGTGATGATACCTCTTGTTCCAAGGGTTGTTTGTTTGATATACCTTTTGGACCGTTTCCTAGGTGTGGTGGCCATAGTGGGAATTCCACTTCGCTTCCGTCTTGATGATCATGGTAGGCCAGCTCGTAATGAGACTTCCTATCCTGCAATTTGACAATTTAGAGACCATGTTTTACTTCCTTTTTTTTTCTTGTTTTTCATAAAGATCCTTTCTTGTTTATACACAAAGTGTGGTTCAACACTCCTTAAGAGTAGGAATGGTGGAAGAAGTCTTAATATCCCAATAGAAAGGTATAGATCCTTTGCTCTTATTGCTGAATGATAATCAGAGAGGATTAAAAAGGGACCCTCATGATACATATAACCAATCAGAACGGAATTAGTAGAACAATGGTAGCAAAGATGATGAATAAGCATCTCTTTCCTTACGTCCTTTCACCAATTCAGGGCAGTCTCTTATAAAGATAGTGATTTATGATTGACTGATTTCCGTATGATGTGTTTTTGTTCCCATTACATAAGTTCATAGTCGTATTCAAAAAGAATTGAAAGAACATTAGCAATAAGCATCCTTAATTTAGAATAGCAAAAGGAACAAGTTGTTTCACAAGGAGATCAAAATCATATAAGTAGTGTTCCTTTTGAGGAAGGGCACAGCAACAGTTCACAAGACTGGCAGTTTGGAGAAAGGAATAGAAAAAATCAAAAAGTGTTGTTCCTTTTGGAAAAGGAACAACAAAAATCAAAAGTGTTGTTCGTTTTGGAAAAGGAACAACAAAAACGTACAAGTGTTGTTCCTTTTGAAAAAGGAACAACAAAAACACACAAGTGTTGTTCCTTTTGGAAAAGGAACAATAGAAAGCAAAAGTGTTGTCCTTTTTGAAAAAGGAACAACAAAAAATTACAAGTGTTGTTCCTTTTGAAAAAGGAACAACATAAACACACAAGTGTTGTTCCTTTTGAAAAAGGAACAGCAGAAACACACAAGTGTTGTTCCTTTTGGAAAAAGAACAGCAGAGACACACAAGTGTTGTTCCTTTTGGAAAAGGAACAACATAAAACAAAAGTGTTGTCCCTTTTGGAAAAGGAATAGCAAAAACACAAGTGATGTTCCTTTTGAAAAAGGAACAACAAAAATCAAAGTGTTGTCCCTTTTAGAAAAGGAACAACAAAAATCACAAGTGTTGTTCCTTTTGGAAAAGGAACAACAAAAATCAAAGTGTTGTCCCTTTTAGAAAAGGAACAGTAGAAATCCCAAGTGTTGTTCCTTTTGGAAAAGGAACAGCAAAAACACAAAGCACTGTCTATTTTAGAAAAGGAACAACAAAAATCAAAAGTGCTATTCCTTTTGAAAAATGAACAACAGAAGTAACAAAACCCGTTGCAAAGATATGTACAAAAATAATTCAAGAAGTTATGTACAAATTGTAAGGGAAAGTAAATTTCTTAGTAAGTTACAGGTGAGGAAGACTTGTCTTCCTCCCCTAAGATCTCCATATCTAAATCTTGGTGTAGCTGTTGGCAGAAGGACTCCCAAGTAAGTGGTTTGCGATAGAGACGGACTCGATCGCCATTTGCCTTAAAGGTATATCCGGAACCATCAATAGTAATCAGGGTAAGGGTACCATTATCATGTACTTTCTGGATTTCATATGGTCCCAGCCAATGAGTCTGGAGTTTCCCAGGGAAGTCTTGAAACCTAGAATCATATAAAAGAGCCCAGTCTCCTTCGTGGAAGACTCTATTTTTAATGAGAGAATCATGCCATGTAGCTCTCTGTTGTTGTATCAAGACAATGTGTTGAAGTGTAGAGAGCCTAATTTCATCCAGTTCATTGATCTGTTGTAGTCAATTAGTCTGTGCCTCAGTTAAGTCTAACCCAACTTCTTGTGTTGTTCGTAATGTCTGGATTTCAAATTCTATAGGAAAAATAGATTGTTTTCTAAACATTAGCTGGTAAGGTGAGTGACCAGTGGTGCTTCTCCATGTTGTTCTATAAGCCCACAGTGCTTCAAGTAGTCTAGCATCCCAATCGCATCTATGTGATGCAACTGTTTTTGTTAAAATTGTTTCTATTATCTTATTGCTGCTTTCTACTTGCCCATTTTCCTGTGCGTGATATGGGGTGGTAATTTTATGTTGGACATGATAGTTGTTAAGTGTTGCAGCTATTCTGTTCCCAGCAAACTATGGCCCTCCATCTATAATTATCTCTCTAGGGAGGCCATAGCGTACAAATAGATGGAGCAGGAACTGTATAACAGATTCTTCTATAGCTTTGGGCAAGGCCTCTGCTTCAACCCACTTGGTAACGTATTCTGTTGCCACCAAAATGTATGTTTTCTAGTTTGATGGTGGGTTGATTGGTCCCAAGAAATTAAGAGCCCAACGCTCAAATAGTTCGATGACTAGCTGTGGTTTCAAAGGCATCTCATCCGATTGACTAGGGCGTCCCACTCTCTGGCAACTGTCACATGCTTGGACAAATTTCTTTGCATCTTTGAAAATTGTGGGCCAATAATACCCTGTGTGTAATGCTTTATCTGCAGTCCTGCGATCAGCGAAATGTCCACCACACGGTTGGTCATGGCAAGCTTTCAATATATCAAAAATTTCGTCCCGTCGAATGCATCTCCTGATTTGCATGTCTGCCCCTGTGTGAAACAAATAGCCCCCAATCCAGGAAAATCTGGTACTTCGCTGAACAATCTATTTTTGCTCATTAGGGGTTAGATGCTTTGGTAACTTACCTACTGCTAGGTAATTGGAAACATCAGCATACCAGGGTGTTTGAACAGCAACAACAGAGAGATGCTCATCTGGAAATTGATCGTCAACTGCTGCTGCATCAACTGGTTTTGGCATTCTTGAGAGGAAATCAGCTACCGGGTTTCTTTCTCGGTTCGATCCTTGATTGTAATATCAAATTCCTGTAATAAAATCAGCCATTTAGTTATTTTTCCATTTGTGATAGGCTTGTTTTCTAAATATGTTATAGAAGAATGATCTGTGTACAAGATAACAGGATATCCAGTAATGTGATGTTTGAATTTATTGACAGCATGTATAACAGCTAGAAATTCTTTTTCAGTGACAGTATAATTTAATTCAGCAGGGGATAGATTTTTGCTAATGTAATAAATTGCATATGGTTTTCTATCCTCCTCTTGTCCAAGGACCGCTCCAATGGTTGTTTCTGAGGCATCAGATGATATCTGGAATGGCAAATCCCAATTTGGTCCTTGAAGGACCAGGGCTGTAGATACGAGCTTCTTCAGATCATTGAAGGCATGTTCACATTTCTCTATCCAAAGAAAATCGACGTTACCAGTTAGTGCATACAAGGGTGCAGCAATACGTGAATAATGTTCTATAAACCTTTTGTAGTAACCAGAGAATCCAAGAAAGCTACGTACCTCTATTTGAGTAGTAGGAGTAGGAATAAGATAAAGTGTTTGGATTTGGCTGGGTCTACCTGAATGCCAGCTGCTGAAATATAGTGTCCTAAAATAAGTCCTTCCGTCATCATCATATAACATTTTTCATGGCTTAAACAAAGCCTGGTAGCTATGCAACGTTGTAGGACTTTTTCTAGTGTGTCCAATGCTGGATCAAACTCATCTCCATATGGAGTAAAGTCGTCCATATATACTTCCAGTCCTTCATTTATTAGATCTGCAAAAATGGTAAGGATAGCCCTTTGGAATGTGGCAGGGGCATTGCATAAGCCAAAAATTAAAACTCGGTAGGTGAATGTTCCCCAAGGACAAGTAAAAGTAATTTTGTCCTGATCTTTAGGGGCAATCTGTATTTGGTTATACCCACTGAAGCCATCGAGGAAATAAAAGAATTTCTTCCCTACCAAAGTGTCCAATACTTCGTCGATGAATGGGAGAGGAAAGTGATCTTTTTGCGTTGCTTTATTTAGCTCCCTGTAGTCCACGCAAATTCTCCACTTCCCATTCTTTTTTGGTACCACCACAAGCGGGGAGACCCATTTACTATCAGAGATAGGGTAGATGAAGTTAACATCTAAAAATTTTTGGAGCTCAGCTTCTACTTCTTCTTTTAGATAAGGATTTAGTCTTCTCTTAGGCTACCTAACAGGTCTTGCATCATTTTCTATGTAAATGTGGTGTGTACATAATTGGGGGTCAATTCCTTTCATATCAGGGTAATCCCATGCAAATGCTTCTTTATATTTCCTTAAGATATGGATGAGCTTTGTTTCTTGTTTGGGTGTGAGGTCGGCATTAATGTTTAAGGTTTTTCCAGGTTCAATTTCCACGATTTTACTATGTGCAACCGAAGTGATAGGTATTGTGTGATCATGTGTATCTTTCAGAGGTTCCTCTTCTACTTCGTTACCAAATGCTTCTTTTATCATATGACACTGGGTACGAGATGTGAATTCAGTTTGACTAATGAAATTACTGATGGCATCATATTCTGTTTGGTCTTTGAACTCAAGTTCTTCTTGTATAGTTAATGGATATCTAATGTTATCAGTAAGATATGATACAGGGTGCCTATTAGTTTTAACTATTGTGATGCTTGGCTGCAGTGGGGGATATAGTACTAAATTCTTGATATCCGCCCCCTTGGTTATGATCATGTTCCCTTGCCAACAGTCGATATAGGCATCAGCGGTAGCCAACCAAGGTCTTCCTAAGATCAATGGATGTTCATCAAGTTGGGTTTTAGGATTTATTATCAGAAAATTGGTTGGGTATTCCCAGGAGTCAACCGAGACCATGACATCATGTAGTATGCCTTCCGTCCTAACCAGAGATCGATCAACCAATTCTAACAAAGTGGAGGTGGGTTCTGCAGATGTAATGCCTAGCTTTTGGCAAGTAGTGGTCATCAATATATTGATTGCAGCTCCAAGATCAACTAAGGCATTGGGCAGGGTTTGACCATAAATTTGAATGGCTACTATTGGGTTTCCTGGGTCTTCATACTTAATGGGTGTCTCCTTTCCTCATAATAGGTCAGATAAAGTGCCGACTACTTGAACCCTTGGATTATCTATTATATTCCTCCTTGGTCTTTTTATGCACAATTCTTTAATAGTTTTTGCGTATATCGGGATGTCTTGAATGGCCTGGAGGAATGGAATTTTTATGTACAAATTTGGAATTATCCTAGGATGTCAAAATTAGGTTGTTGTATAGGTCGAGGTATGACTAATCATTCTGTGAATGGGGGAGAGGATGTGGTTGCTTGATTATGGGTTTGTTGTCTATTCACATCCTCCTCTTGTGACAGATGTTCTCTAGGTAATTGATCTTCAATCTGAACTGTTTTATTTCCCTCTGTTTGAATAATACGCCCAGATCTTAACTGAAGATCATTGCACTCCCTCAGACCAGGTCCTTCTTCTAATGTTTCTAAAATTTGGAGAGCTTGGACCAGTCTGTTATTTAGATTGGGATTGGGTTGGGCTGGGAGTTGAGGTCTCAGATTAGATTGGGGATTTTTCTGTAAAGCTGGCAGTGTAGGTTGAGGGAAAGGAATATTTCCTACTGGCTGCTGTGTTGGTCTTTTCCAGTTAGTCTGCCAGACTGAGCTTTGTGAAGTGGGGGCATTCCATTATGGTGGGTATGGGTTGCTTTGCCAGTATGGTGGGGGATAAGGAGGATTCAACCAACCAGATTGGCTTGTCTGATTTAGCCACGGGTTCACAGAAGGATATGACTGTGATGACTAGTTTAGAAATGGGGGCTGAAACTGACTTTGCCATGTATTATACTATTGAGTATTGTACTGCGGATACTGAAAAGGAGAAGCTGGGTCTGAAAAAAATACCAGTTTGTCACGGCTGCCACTGACGGTGCTGGTTGAGTAAATATACTACTTCTGGTTCTTCTTCTGCCTCCTTATATACTACTTTCAGTCCAGGTAATGAGGGACAACTTTCTGTAGAGTGATCCCTTGTACAGATGGCGCATGTCTGGACTGTATCTAGTGGACACTCTTTATGGTTATGCTTCTTCCTGCATCTAGGGCAGAAGATTACCAAATTTTGTTCTGCCTCCATTTGCTTTTGTTTGGCCTGCAAAACGTCCAATTGTGTAGTCAGTGTTCCTAGTATATCAGTTTTAAAATTTTCAAATAAATTTCCAATTTCCACACGTGTTACTCCTTCTGATGGGATTTTATTTTCTCTTGCAAACTGATCATGTTCTCCTGGTTTGATTCTTGTACTGCCTCTCGAACTCCTGATGCATAAATCAATTATGTCAGCAAAACTTTCCTGATAAATATCCCCTTTCCCCATAATGTTTAATGTTTCAATCCATTTCTCTTTCATGCCCCTTATTAATGTTGTTTTCAACACGTTATCAGGCAAAGGCAATTATGCATAGGGAGATCTTTGTAGATTATGTTGGAAACATTCCACATAGTCTTCTAATGTTTCATTTGGTCTAGCTATCATCTAGAATATTTCATCTTTTAGTTCTTTAGACCTGCAATAATCTTGATATTTTTTTAGAAAATACTCTTTCATTTGTTCCCAGTTATTTATAACCCCACCACCTAATCCCATAAACCATCTTAAAGCAGCCCCTTTCAGAGTAGAGGGGAACAATTTTAGTTTCTGGGGGTCAGTGGTCTAATCATATCCTCTGCACAGTACATCAAATTCAAATAAAAATGCATTCGGGTCCTCCGATGTAAGCCCGTGAAATGTAGGGATATGTTGAAGGGGGATTTCTTTCATGGGGGAATTTGTTGTGGAATCCACTATGGGGTATTGTAATGTAGAGGTTTGGGTGTTTGGCAGATTTTGAGCCTTTGGGTCAAATATGTGCCAATAACCTTCCGGAATATCTAAGAGGGTATTCGTAGGTTGAGAGGGATTGTCTTTAACAGGAACAGTTTTAATAGCACTTCCTCTATCTAGGATTTTTGTCTGAGCGGATTGGGTCCCTTCAATAATAATTTTTTCCACACTCCCTTTGTCTGGGCTATTCAATGGCTGAGTTATCCTAAGAGGAGATCTCAGCTCCTCAGTCTCCCCTGTTTCCCCTTCACCTTCACAAAGATTACTGAAATTCCCTTCCTGCAATAGTTTTGGAATAGAATTTTCAATTTCTTGAAATTCTTGTTCGTCAGTTTGACTATGCACCTCAGCAAAGGCTACAGATGGTGAACCTGTGGCCTGAAGGGAGCTAGTAGGCTGTTTGGAAATAACTTTCTTGGGTCGTACTGAAGGCTAAGATTCGGCTTTCTTATAGATTTCTTCTATGAAGGTTGATCGACCAAGGGTCACTGGCCCCTCGCTTTTTCTGGCTTTGGCAAAGGCTTGGAATTTTTCTCCAGCTTTTTCTGCTTAGTCATGCACTCAATTTAACTACTAAATCCTTCTTAATCAGATAGCAACAAATCTGCAGGAAAGCAAGCAAAGGAGCAGGGATTTTACATGCTCCATACGTAGGTTCTTACCTTCTGTTTTCAAAACCCAATTCTTCCCTAGTAGGTTCATACACTACCCTAAAAAAAGAACAAATGGCTACACTCCTTCCTCGGCAACGACGCCAAAATGTAGAGCTATAAAAAGGGTCTCTTTCACCTCTAGTTACCTCACATTAATATGTCAATCCAGGAACGTCTTGCTATTTCAAAGAGTGTCTCAGTCTGAGGCTTAGCATTTGTCAGAGTAATGTTCGTAGTACAGCTGTTTAAAACTACAAGAGCAAATTGATGCGCGTCTACAACTTAACTACTTCAAAAGGCTAAATCACACAAAGCAATGCATCAGTCAAGGGTTCGGTAGCAATAACCCATCCCTTTCATACTGATGAGAATAGATCAGAGGTCTGGGAGCCAAGTGGCAGATGCCGATGCTCACTACAGCTTGAGATCGTTCTTAATAAATAAGAAATGAAACGACAAGTAAAGAAAATGGCAATGAAATAGAACAACGCATCAGTCAAGGGTTCGGTAGCAATAACCCATCCCTTTCGTATTGATGAGAAAAGATCAGAGGTCTCGGAGCCAGGTGGAAGATGCCGACGCTCACTACAGCCTAAGATTGTCCTTAATAAATAAGAAATGAAATGGCAAGTAAAGAAAACAGCAACTCAGCAATCTTGAAATGGAACAACAATTGAAATGGAACAACAATTCAGAAATGGAACAACAACTGAAATGAAACAACAATTCAGAAATGGAACAACAACTGAAATGGAACAACAATTCAGAAATGGAACAACAACTGAAATGGAATAGCAATTCAAAAATAGAACAACAACTGAAATGGAACAACAATTCAGAAATAAGCAGTAACCAAGTTCATCCAGCTGTAACTCTATTTAATCACACCAATCCAAACATCAATCCTTCGCTCTTAAAGTTGTACACATACTATAGAACAGCACTACCTACGGATCCAAGATGGAACAATACTAAAAACCATATAAACACAACCTGCTTAATTTGACTCTCTTATTGCTCTAAGCATATGATTGCATCTCAAGACGAAAACAATAACATTCAAGGATTCAATAATCATGTGAAATTAGAACCTTCAAGATAAATGTTGTAATGCTAAGGCACAATTGCATAAAACTTTGTAATGGAGTGACAGTATCCTATAGAGATTAACTGTATTATACCAACACTTAAAGGATTGGTAACATGATGTAGCGTCAATACAACACTTTTGTTTGCAGGAACATTAAATGAGTTAAACACAACAGAGCATGTAACATAAACATTATAAAACACAACAGATTACCAGATCACGTCGATAAAAAAACCACACAGAAACCACGCGTAATGGTACAAGAGAAAGTGTCATCCAGGGCTGGGCCCTTAGCCTCCAAGGGTACACCGCTTAGGATTGATCCAAGCTCAAAGATAAAAGAGTAACCAAGTCTGTATTAATGCATGAAGTAAAATTACAGTAACTCAAGTCTTAACAGAACATAACGATCATAGTCCTGATCTTTCTTAAAAGAAATTATATAAAGTCATCCCCCTCTATCCAACAACGCTATCCCTTATATAAGGATGATGACGGAGATATCTAGATGCAGAAATAGATAAAACAACGATCCCTCAGGATCTAAGATCCTGAGGGATTTGTAGAATCATTAATCCTGAGTCACTTCTTTCCTTTTCTTCTCCAAGCTAGTATCTTCGCTTCTTTTCCTGGGTTGGTCCGTTTTGATCTGGTTTGCACGCGGTCTCCCGTCGAAGCAACAACAGTTCATTCATATTTTCCTTTTCCTTTAGGATGGCCACTTTCCGTTTTTCTTCCCTCCTGCACATAGGAATGACAATTATCAACGTTCTCTATTAATCTCACATGTTTCGTTATAATTCCTTATTATTGTCTAAGTTTATAATGCAAAAAGGCTTATAATTTCTAATTAAAAGATACTGAAATAGCCATCAAAACGTACCTTCTTTGATAATCCATAGTAATACATTAAAAAATGTTCTGAAAAGTATAGAGGCAATCTTCCCTTCAAGTGATTTGAACATGGAGAAGTTGGACATTTTGCTACAAAGTTTCCATATAAAAGAAGTGAAAATGATGAGAAGAAGAAGGAGATGAAAAGCAAGGATAAAACTCAAAATTTTTGAAAAGGTAAATCCCAAAAGAAAAGGAGTTAATACTCCAAATAAATAATGTGACACTTCAGAAGAAACCAGTGAGAAATATTCTTCTTCTGAAGAAAAGAACAATGAATGTGTTATTATGAGTTTTGAGTGTAAAGATGAATATGATATTGAGGATGGGGAGATTAATTATGAAGTTGAGCCCATTATTGCACTTGATGAGCACAACAAGGCTAGAAATAAAAAAAAAAAGCTACTAAAGGAAGAAATATTCAAGCTAAAGGAGAATAAGCCCCATTTGGTTGATAATTCTTAAAAGACCCAGTTGGTTCAGCTTGAGAAATTCAAAGAAAATTTGCTACAACAAATTTTGATTCAACAAAAAAATATGGTTGAGTTGGAAACAAAAAATGAATCTTTGAAGGAGAATATTGGTGGAGCTCTATTTGCATGGACCCATAAGGAGGACATAATCTACTTAAAGAGAGAATTGGAAGAGGCAAAAATGAAAGAAAATGTGCTTTCCAGTCAGCTAGAAGAATGGAAAGAAAATAGTCACAAAGTTGAGGAAGAAATTGTTTCATTAAGGGCCAATCTATCAAAAGCAAAAACTATAGCATGTCTAAATCATAATTTTGTCAGGTGATCTAAAACCTTGTAAAATATTCTCAACATGCAAAGGTCACCAGAGGAAAAAAATAGTTTGGGGTTCAATCCTCCTCTACAAAATGTCAAAGATCAACCAAGTATCAACTATGGAGATGCTTTGAAAGGAAAGGAAAATCAAGAAAATATTGCAACAACTAGCAAGAATGTTCAAAAGAATGAAGGTAAAATCAAATCAGTAAAAAATCAACAAGTGAAGCAAGAAATATCCTCAAATTTCACTCCTCCATCATGGCAACAAAAATTCAAGTATCGTACACTATTTTATGGTTATTATTTTTCATGTAATAATTTTGGATAGAAAATCATAAATTATAGGTATGTTATCACCTAGATTGACCTCAGGCTGAAGGGAGGCAATGCTAGGATAACCACAAACCAAGCTTAACAAAGTAGCTATCCCTACTAGGCCAGGAGAGGGCTCTCTCCATAAGGATCTTAGTCAAGATGACTGGATTAGGAAAATGATTTTAGGCTAGGTATAGTAGCTTGAAATTTTTGATTGAATTTTGTTGGTGTTTTACTAGATCATGAGGAGCTGGGTAGTTTAGGTTTGGGAAATTAGGTCAGAAATGCATGGTGTTCTATGGGGCAAGGTAGGCATAGAATTTATCACTTTAGCCATAATGTGATGAGGTGTTTTAGATTGATGAGGAGCTAAGAAGCGCATGTGATAATCATGGATCCTTCTCAATGAGTAGAAAACATGAAATATTGAATGATTTCCCAAGGCAGAGTACTGTTACAATGGATTCTACCTATCAAACTTGATAAGATTCAATAAGAAGAAATGAAATGAATGATTACATACATAAAACATGTAAACAAATGATTACAAAAGAAGATACTGTGCTAAAACTCCATACCACAGGGTTCCCATAAAAATAGCTGCAAATCCTATTAATCTCTTTGCCAAACTGCTTATAATGATGTACAATCAAGCTTTGAGAATCCAAGTGAGTCCAACCCACACAATGAATGAGAAAATACATAATATAGGATTAAAAACAAAAAATCCTAACCTCAAGGGTCGAATCCATGAGAGGAGGAATCAATTGCACAAAAATTTGAGCTGACAGTTGAAGACTAGGATGCTGAAACTGAAACATTCCTAGTATGAAGCAAACTAATTCATTCATCTCATTTAATCTTTTCATCTAATGTATCTACCATAGGTAACAAAATATATACTTTAATTACATCAGTTAAAAACCAAAATCCCTGAGCTGAAAAGTGAAAAATCAAAGAAACAGTGAAAAATTGGGTTGCATGTCAAGTGCGCAACGCCTTAAGGAAACACGTAGTGCCTCTCCTGGTCAAACGTGCAGCGCCTTAAGGAAATGTATAATGCTGATTTCAAATAAAATTATGAGTGCCTTCTTGGTGTCAGAATTGGGCATGGGATAGCTCTTTGGAAATGTCGTCGAGTCTACTTTCAAGAACATCTTGAACTTTTCAATTTGGAGTTTATTTGCCTTGTCAAAAGCTCAATCTCCCAAGACTGGTAAAAATGTGTAGAATGAGGCTGCCAAATTGCAGAGTGGAGTTGTAGTCAACCTTTGAAGGTCTTCCTCAACTCCAAATTGAGCTCATGATAGCTCATTGGAAATATTTTTGTGTCTAGTTATCATTTGACTCATCAAGAAAGTCATTTGGTCAATCCAGCTAGGATAAATCTTGATTTTCCCAAAGTCACTCTAGAAGTGCAGCAACTCTCCTCAGGCAAATAATGTTTTGGACATTTCTCCCAAACCATGAGACCTATGTAAAAAATTAACAAGTTTTTTCTTCTTGCTTCTATTATGGACAAAAAAACCTCTCACTTTTGTCAAAATCATCTTTTCTTGCTTAGAAACATCATTTGAATAAAACTTATCCCAATGTGTGGAACAGGGGATTTGTAGAAATGAAGGGAAATGAAGGGATGAGGGTTTTCTAATTTCTTGAGAAAATTTTGGGAATTAGGGAGGAATGTAAAGAAGCAAGGGAAAGTGGAATTTCAAAGATTGAGTGAGGGGAAGGTGTCCAAAATGTAAAAACGCAGTCCTATCCTAGAAAAGTGACAAATTGTAGCAATAGGCTAGGGCCTGTGGGAAAATGATGAATTTAAGGGATATCAGTGATGGAAAACATTTAATAAGATATTTTAAGGGTAGGGGAAGGTGTATGAGCATCAAGATACAATTTTTGTAGATGATTTGACATCCAAAGAAAATTTCCTTCAAAACCCTAGGAGAGGGAAATGAGCCTTACCTAAGCACAACTAAAGCACAAACAAGGTGTAAAATGACCCATTGGAACTTGAAATAATGATGAAAACTCTTTGAATGATGGTACACTCAGCCGAATGGTGACATGGACCAATACTTAGGAAACTTTGGAAGGAGTGAAAACAATCATAGACCTAATACCTAGTGACCAAATTTTACTTGAAGACTCACTGAAATGACAAAATTTGACTTTGACACCCTAAGACCATTTTGTAAGAGAATGTTTGATTGCTGGTGGAAAGCTACAAAGACTGACTCTAACAAGGTAGAAGATTTTTCCTAGAAGAAATGTTGATAGATCAAGAGTTTCCCAAGGACCAAATAGTTTGCATGCTAATGGAAATAATTATTTTTCTTCATTAATGAATGATATTGATTGTTTCAAATGGAATAACTTTGGTCACAAATATAGAGAGTGTAGATCTATATTTCCAAACTCTTTCATGCAACACACTCAAGAGAATATAATCAATATAAAGTTGAGAAAGATGGAAGAAAAAGGATGAAAATTGTGAGCTTGCTTTGATATCTCATGATCAACATGAGAAATGGATGATTGATAGTGGTTTCTCCAAGAACATGATTGGTGATAAGAGAAAATCATTGTATCGAGTATGAAAAAGTTACTATTAGTTTCGGAAATGATTCAACAGTTATCATCAAAGACAAAGGAACAATTAGATTGGACAAGAATACCAAAGCCCAAAATGTGCTTTATGTTGATGGATTGAAGCACAATATCCTCAGTGTGATTCAGATGTGTGATAATGGGAATTATGCGACTTTCCAATCTAAAGAGTGTGAGATAACAAATGAAAAAGTCAGCAAAGTTGGTGGCAAAGGCCATTAGAAGTATCAACAACATACCATTATTTTTATGACACTAGACAAGGTTGTTGCATGAGAAAAATAGAATAATCTTGGCTATGGCATGTAAGACTAGGTCATGCTAATTTTGATAATCTAATCAATATTAAAAAGAGTGAAGAAGTCAAAGGATTACCAAGCTTGGTTAAACCAAAAAACACAGTATGAAATTCATGCCAAATTGGCAAACAAACAAGAGTGAGTTTCAAATCCAAGGAGTTCACTACAAGCAAATCATTGGAGATAGTGCATGCAAATTTATATGGTCCTACAAGGAAGGAAAATCCAAGAGGTGAGAGATGTTTCATATTAATTGTTGATGAATTCATTAGAGCCACATGGGTTATGCCCATGAAAGAAAAATCAGAGGCTTTCAGCTGCAAAATTTAACAAATGGGTGGTGATTGGTTGTTTGCATGCTTTTCAAAGCATTATGAAGTATTTTCTTGCTTCTTCTTACTTCATCTCAATATGGATTTCTTATTCATGTACATTACTTATTCAATATGGTGTGGTCTCAAATATATTTAGGTGGAGAACTTTCAGCAACTCAAGGGGAGTATTATTTGTAGCTCCTTAGGGGGGAGTACTTCATCATTTCCCATGTATTACATTGTTTCTATGTATTTTACTTCACCATGTAAAACCCCTTTCCATTCATGTCAAAGGGGGAGAGAGTGATTTTTTTTATATGCTCAACTTTAGATTGTTGAATGTAAATGTAATATTTATTTTCAGAAGCTACAAGTTCACATCATTGGCAAAGGTCGAGTTTGTTGGAATGTTTACGTTTCCATTAATGTAACCTGCTAAATTTATCTATTCTTGAGCCCCTATGTATCACCTTGATTCTATTGTATACTTTTTAATAGCTTTCATATTGATGTAAAATGCTATCAAAGTGTCATAAGGTCTGTAGAAGAGGTTTCATGAGGTAATAAGGTTTCATATTAAGTTGAGCTACAATTGTGCTAGAGGTCTAGTTGATAATGTGTGTGGAGTCTTGTTGAGTCATGTAGTTGGTTTCTAGATGTCATGATCAGATTGGAAGGTTGTTGTAGGTTGAAATGATCCCTTGAACCTCTATTGCAAGTTTTAGGGGAAGATGTTTTGTTTTACATTATGCTCTACTCAATCACATGGATAAAGGCTTATGGGAGCAACTAAAATTTTCCAGTCCCTGGTTGGAAGTGTTTTACAAGCGAACAATCAGATTTGAGCAGGATTCTTTGTGTGACTTAAGGAGAACAAAAAAATTTCTCTGAATTATGTGTGCATATATGGATTTAATTTGTTTTTGGCAGAGTCTATGGTTGGAATTTTCCAGAAAAAGCTCAAGACAAGCCATGGGCCCTCTAGAAGGTGATTAAATTTGAAATTATCAAAATCCTAGTGGGATAAGTGGCTTGATTTATTTAAGAAGTCTAGATCAAAAAAATATTATGCATGTAAAAAGGTTTTGGGTGAGCCCCATCACCTATAAAATTAATCGATTTAATCACCCTTAGAAATGACAAATATGTTGAGAAAGGTTGCTCATTTTGTTGGTTCTCTAGCAGTGTGAGTGAGTGAGTGTGCATGAAGATAAAGTGCACAAACTGGTGATTATAATAGTGAGTTTAGAGCTTTGGTATTGTAGTGTGCTTCAGAAATTATTCGTCAACAGTGTTTTATATTTGTGTGTAGAGATTTAAGATCATTTTGGAGAGAGTGTGTGGAGAGATTTGTTCTCTCATTTGGAGTGTGAAATTTTGGTTGCATTAGTGTGCTTATTTGATGCTAGTTTTGTTCATGCAACAATTTTTTTAGTTTTGAATTATATTTTCTTGTAGAAGAATTATTTGTACTTGGAGTGGGGGCTTCAAGATAAGTGCATGTTGATTCTGTATTGTAGGAGTGGATGCTCCAAGTTGGTTGTGGCCAACATTTCTCATTTCAATCAAGGGGTGGGTGCATCATTGTTAGTGGTGGCTAGTGGATGTAAAGTAAATGAGAATATTTTGAAGCAATAGATAATAAGAAGAAGCAACAAATAGTTGAATGGTTCTTTTACCCTCGAGGGGTGTTTTTCCACCTGAAATACAAGTTCCTACATGTGATGATTGTCTGTTATTTTCATGTGCATGATCTTGTTATATTTTTAAAGTAAATTTTTGAATAAGTTTTTTGTAGAAATAAGTTATGTATTTCCATAATACTGATTCACCCCACCCAATTGCAAATTCGCTAGTTAGAAAATCATAATCACTAGCAAAGATGATATCATCAGCATATAAAACTAACACAATGAATTTGTTGTCCTTTGTTTTGACATAAATATTGTTGTCAGTTGCTCCTCTTTTAAATCCACACTTGAGCACGTAGTTTTCTAGCTTTGAATACTAAGACCTAGGGGATTTCTTGAGGCCATACACATCATTCTTTAGTCTACAAACATATTCTGGTTTTCTTGTAAACAAAAAACATTTTGGCTACTCTACATAAACTTCATCTTGTAGCTCTCCATTGAGAAAAGAAGATTTGATATCTATTTGAGAAATTTTGAATTTTTTAAAACAAGCAAATGCCAAAAAAAATCTCATTTCTTATAATATGGAAATAGGAGAAAATGTTTCATCATAGTCTAATCCTTCCATGTGAGCATAACCTTTGCACACAAATTGATATTTGTTTCTTACCACATCTCCTCGATCATTCAACTTTTTTCTGAATACCCACTCTGTTCTAATGAAATTCTTGTTTGCATGTCTTGGAAAAAGTTCCCAAGTGTGTTTTTTCTCTATATGGTCTAATTATTCATTCGTGGCTTTTAACTAATGTTGATCTTGACAAGATTGAACAATATCCTTTGGTTCCTCCATAGAAAACAATGCAACATGTGCCTATGTGAGGGAATCCTACAACCTCCTTGTTTTCTGCACTCCAGAATTTAATTTATCAACAATACGATCAACTGGGTGGTTCTTTTGTACATACCTTGGGGGATATCTAGCTTGAGGACTAAAGGTATCTTCCTATATTTCTTCTATAGCTACATCATCATTTTCATCACCAATTCTTATTGGTTCATCAACGCTAGCTTTTTCGAGTTGTTTCACTTCTTGATCATCATGCTCATCTACCTTTACATTGATGGAGTCAATGATTCTATTGTTGAGTTTATTGTAACATTTGTGTAACAACCCTGATGAAAATTACATGCAATAAAATTTAATAAAGGAAAAATAATAACCACAGTTGCTGGGAAACTTACTCCAAGCTTAATGTTGGGAAAAACATCCTAGTGGATGTTCATTTGGTTTATTATGGCTAAGGAAATTGGAAAAGAAAATGGCTAAGGCTTTGCCAAGGAAAAATGACATTTTTGGCACATTTATTTATGAAAACAATGGATTTTAGGAGAAAAGGAAGGTGAAATGTCATAGGTTGCATGTAAGGAGGAAAATTAAGGAAAATAAAGAAAATAGAGGCATAATTGATAAAAATGATTTTGAGGATCAGTTGGTACCTTTTGTCAGATCATTTTTGGAGCTCTCTCATTATTATCTCTCTCTCTCACTCTTGGACACTTAGAGTTTTCTTGGAGCACTTTGTCATTGGATCAAGAAAGGAAAAGAAGGAAGAGAAGGAAAGAGGAAGGATAGAGCAAGCGAGGAAGAGCATGATCAAGCAAGTAAAATAATATTCTTTGCAGGTATCAATTTTCCTATGTGTTTTCCTTGCTAGATTTGGCATGAATGGTATTCGATGTGGTTATTTGTTGTTGTGACATTTGTTTTTCTAGGTGTGATAGTGTTTTTAGCCTAGAATTTCCATTTTTGGATAGCCATGGTATGATGGGGTTCTCATATTTTGGTTGAACTGGATTGTCGGATGGATTTGAAGTTGATTGAGGTGGATCTATATATAATAGAAGACATGGCCTAGTAACCCCTAAACTAGATAATGGATTACGATAAAGCCAGATTTTGTGTTTCCTTAGTGGGCCTAGGAATCCTCGACTAAAAAATGGTGGGATATATAGTAAATCTTAGAGGTGGTTTCCCTTTATTAATCCTAGGAATCCTTGTCGGTGAATGGCAGGATATATGGTAAATCCTAGAGGGTGGAGTCTTGGTTTAGGGCCTAGTGATCCTTGGATTGGATAGTGGATGATGTTAAATCCTAAGAAACTAGGAGACAAGAAAATTCCTCATGGTTTAGGTGGAGAAATTTGGTGGCATCCATTTTTTTAGCCTAGTGATATGGTGGAGATCATGGTAAAGCCTGTTATTACATGTTTATTATTTTGGCCTAGTGATTCAGTGTGGATTACGGTAAAGCCTGGTTTCCATTGATGAGGGTGAGGTGGTTTAGCCTCAATATGCCCTGGTTGGTTCTTTTGATTTAAGTCCCACATTCATGCTTGGAATATGGCATGGGGGTGAACGGATGAAGAGAGAATTGGCTTAGCCATTCTATTGTCAGGTGGAACATGGTAGTCCCATCCTGAGTTGGATTTCACATTCATTAATAAAAGGTTCTTCCCTTGGTATGTTATGTGTACTTTTTTTAGCCTAGTGATTTGGTGGAGATCGTGGTAAAGCCTATTATTACATGTTTATTATTTTGGCCTAGCGATTCGGTGTGTATTTTGGTAAAGCCCAGTTTCCATTGATGAGGGTGAGATGGTTTAGCCTCAATATTCCCTGGTTGGTTCTTTTGGTTTGAGTCCCACTTCATGGTGGGAATATGGCATGGGGGTGAACTGATGAAGAGAGAATTGGCTCAGCCATTCTATGGTCAGGTGGAACGTGGTAGTCCCATCCCAAGTTGGATTTCAAATTCATTAATAAGAGGTTCTTTCCTTGGTATGTTATGTGTAAATGTATTGGTTTATATGTGGATTTTATGGTTCAGGTACCCTCATTATTTATGTTCTTATTATGCTGGTCATGAATATCTATTATGATAGAGATAATCCATGGTGCTGCTCATGTTTTGAGCTGTAAATAAGTGGATAATGTATCTATGACCTGATAAATGATAATGAAACTAATGCTATAAGGGAACAATGCTTCTTAGCAATTCTCAGATAAGTATGAGATCCCTATGCTTAGATCTATTATTTAAACATGTAGATTACATATTGATATCATGTTTGACAAAATGCCTTTCATGGCTAATGGGGGTCAAGTCTAGAACTTGTTGTTAGTTTTGCAAATGCATCATTGTTATGTTCTGTAAATTCATTTATGAAAGTGTCATTGATTTCTGGGGAGTTACTTGGGCTCTGGGCTAAAAAAGTGGCTCAAATCCCAGAGATGTAGGCACAACACTACGTAGAAAATTCCCTAGATGCATGCATACCCATGTTGTGGGAGCATCCACAACCTCTTGGATGCATGCTTGTCCATATCAAGGGAGCCTCTAGGGTTTTAATGGTCTAAAAATTATGTTGGTCTTAAGGGATGGTTACCTGAGTGGTTGGGATGGCTCCTAGGAGTTTTTTTGTTGATGTGGAAGGCATGTATGGTTTTTTTTTTTTTTCTGTCGAGTCCACTTGATTAAGGTTCCCAAGGAGTTTGAATCCCATTATAGTGGCCTCTCATCACATATTTACCCTGACTGACTGGTTAGTTGGGTAGATGTTGGATGAGGCTGTTATAGAGTGGCATTGGAGCATGGTTCACCCCCTGGACTAGATGGGTGGTGTGTGTTGGTCCTGCATCTAGGTCGGTTGCACCTGTGTTAATCATTTTGTCATATATATGCTTGTTGAATATGCATGGTGTCAATCATGTTTGTAGTGATGTTGCAATATGAAAGAGGATGTTGTTGTTGTGAAATGTGTCATCATAAGTGTATGATTAGTTGCACATTTTTTATGCTTGCATATTCTCAATGTACATTTGTATGGTTGTTGTCACCGAGCATGAGGGCAAGGTATGTGTAGTTGTTATGGTTATGTGTTGGTGATTTCACTCTACTTATAATGATTTTTTTGTGTTAATACACCTATTTACTATATGTATATATGTTGTTATTATTATGTTATACATGTATTACGCTAATTGGGTGATCTTGCAAATGAGATATCCTCCCCGAGTTATGCTAAGGTACGTTGGTTTATTATGATTTGGTTTAGCTGACATAATATGCATTGTAGAAAATAGATAAGAAATTACTAGCAAGATGGTAGACTACAAATACTCTCCCTATGAATCAGATGAGAAGTCGGGTGTTGGGCACTCTTATGATTTGGTAGACACATTGATAAGCTTGAAGGAAGAAATAAGGAGTTGTAAGGCAAACAATGACAAAATCATGCAGGCACAAGAAAAACAAGTAGAGGTTAATGTAATACTCCTAAGAGTTTGTCATAATTGAACTGACAGGGGCCACTTTGGATCAACCATGAATAGGAGGATAGAACCAATGGAGCATATGGTAGTAGGTCTCATGATGAGTATAGGTTCAATAAATATGACACTCTTAGGGATGGTAGATTATTTGATACTCTCAATAATAGAGGTGTTGGATACAAGTATTATTCTAGTTATGGTTATGATAGGCATAATGATCATCATCGTTTACCATCCTTATAGGAGGAGTGATAGGGGACACTTTCCCGGTGAGTTTAATAAAGCAAATCCACCTACTTTTGATGGAGACTTGAAGAAACTAGAAGATGTAGACACTTGGATACTTGGTGTGAAAAAGTTTTCTGAGTTGCATTAGTACATAAAAAACATGAAGGCCATAGTTGCTAACTTCATCCTGAAAGGTAAAGTAGACATCCGGTGGGAATATGCGAAGTGGGTTAGAGACATCAGGACGTAAGACTTGAGATGGCATCAGTTCAAGTGGCTTTTCAAGAATAAGTACTTGTTCGAAAGGTACTATGGTAGTAAGGCCGGATAATTCTATGAGATAAGGATGGGATCGATGATAGATGAAGAGTACATGACTAAGTTCTTGGAGCTATTGAGATATGTGCCATATATTAAAGATGATAAGGATAATGATGAGTGATTTGTCAGTGGTTTTCCGTTAGCATTAAGATATCAGATTGAGTATGATGAGCCTGGTCACTTGAGGAAGTTATTGGGAAATTGGAGCATTGCTATGAAGAGTCAAAGCATAAGAATGAATCTCAGCAAGGATGGAAAGGGAAGGATAAAGATAAAGGTAAGTGTAAATGGAAGTAAAAAAGAACAAGGCCTCAAAATGCAGAACATAAGGAAAATGTGGTACCACAAAAGAAGTTCAATGCAACTAGACAGGGACATGGATCGCAAAACCAGGATAGAGGTGATGGTATTGGGTGGTTGGAGTGTTGGACATGTGGTAAGGAATAACTTAAGAGAGATTTTCTAAATAATCAGGGTGGTAAGACTCAGATCTATCATGCACAGGAGGCACAAACTATTGGAGATGTTGGTTATAGTGTTCCTCGTATCTGTGCAACATTGGAGAACATACAAGAAAACCATTAGGAATCTATCATTGGGATGGATACTAAGCTTTGTAAGCAAGTTGTTCATATTTTGATTCAACCTGGATCTAATTATAGTTATGTTAGTCCTGACTTTGTGCATAAGTGTGGTTTGAGTAAAGAAGTGCATGTAGAATCTTGGTTAGTGCAATTGGCTACAAGTACAAAGAAAAGAGTGCATTATTGGGTAAGAACTTATGCATTTGAGTTGAATGGCATGCCTATAGCAGCACAATTGAATTTATTGTCCTTGGGATCATATATTATGCTATTGGGTATGGACTAGCTATACCTTCATAGGACCAAGGTGGATTGTTATGACAAATCCATTGAGCACTTGGATGACAATGGACAACCAAAAGTATTATAAGGAAAGAAGAAAGTCACATTAGTTAGGATCGTGACAGCTATGGAGGCCAAACATAGTCACAGGAAAGGGTGTCTATTATTCGTAGTGCATATCTCTAGTGAAAAAGGTAAGGAAGTTGAGGATGAAATAGTTTTGAAAATGTACCCAGTTATAGAATAGTTCCAGGATGTGTTTCCTGTAGAGATTTCAAAGTTACCACCTCATAGGGAAGTAGACTTTTCTATTGAGTTGGTTCCATGGGTAGCTCCAACATCAAAAACACCTTACATGATGAGTACACATGAGTTGGTAGAATTAAAGTTACAACTGAAAGAGATGCTTGACAAGGGATACATTAGGCCAAGTGTATCACCTTGGAGCACACCAATATTTTTTGTGAAGAAGAAGGATGACACTCTCAATTTATGCATTGACTACAGGTAGCTGAACAAAATGACCATCAAGAATAGGTATCGATTGATGAGGATTGATGAATTGTTTGATTAGCTAAAGGGATAAGCATTGCTCTCAAATATCGACTTGAGATTAGGATACCATTAGGTACGCATCAAGGAAGAGGACATTTATAAGACAACTTTTAGGACTAGATATGGGAATTATGAGTTTGTTGTAGTTCCATTTGGTTTGGGTAATGCCCCAACTACCTTTATGTATTTGATGAATAGTGTGTTGTGTCCCTATCTCGACAAGTTTTTTTATTGTATTCATTGATGACATATTGGTATATTCTAAAACTAAGGAGGAGCATGCCGAGCATTTGGAAACAATGTTGATATTTTTGAGAGATCATGAATTGTATGTTAAGGTTAGAAAGTTCAGCTTCTTTCAGACAGAGGTGCATTACTTTGGTCATGTTGTTTCCAAGGAGGGCAGAGAAGTATATCTCTAGAAGATAAGGGTCGTACTGGAGTGGGAAGATCCCAGGAATATCAATGAGGTGGGATATTTCATGGGGTTAGCAGGTTATTATAGGAGGTTCATCACGAAATTCTCATAGATTTCTTATCCTATTAAATCATTGTGGAGGAAAGGTAAGAAGTTTGAATGGACAGAGGAGTGTGAGGCTAGTTTTGAGAATCTTAAGCATTTGTTAACACATGATCCTCCATTAAAGATCGCAAATTTGGACAAAGAATTTGTAGTATGTATAGATGCTTGCAGGAGAGGACTTGGTGGATTCCTTATGTAGGAAGGACAATGTGCTATGAGTCACAAAATCTGAATAAGCACGAGAAGAACTATCTGAGACACATGATATTGGGCTAGGAGTGATAATACATGCAATGAAGATGTGGAGGCACTATCTTCTTGGAAAGAGGTTTTTATTGATGAGTTATCACAGTTGATTGAGGTATCTATTTGACTAGTCGAATCTAAATCCTAAGAAAACTAGATGGGTTACCATGATCAGTGAGTTTTATTTTGAGATCAGATACATCAAAGGAAAGGAGAGAAGGGTCATAGATGCTCTTAGTAGACAGATACAAGTGAATCATATAGAAAATATGAGTTCTTATGGGATAGATCTATAGGTTAGGATCTTGCAGGTAGGTCAACAATATGTCAGGTACATGGAGCTTAGGCACAAGTTACAATAGAGTATAGGTATGGGTACATGTAGTGGTATAGGTGCAGGTGTACAAGATGTGGACTATTGTCTCATGATAGCTGGATTGATAGGATTTAGAGACAAGATATACGTGCCATACAACAATGAGCTAAAAAGGTGATCTTGATGGAGTTTCATGCGAAACCATATTCAAGTCATCTAGGCTACCAGAAGACGTTGACCACAATGAAGAAGTTCCGTTATTGGACGAATATGAAGAAGTATGTAGCAGAGTTTGTGGCTATATTTCTGGGTTTTCAGTAGGTAAAGGTAGAGTGTAAGCATCCAGGTGGACTGCTACAACCGATTACAATTCCAGAGTGGAAATGGGAGGTCATTTCCTTGGACATTATCATGGGATTTATGAGGATAATAAGAAAACATGATTCCATCATGGTTGTTGTGGAAAGGCTGAAAATGGTTGTGCACTTCATTCAAGTGAAGTCTACATTCTATGTTAGCGATGTAGCATAAGTGTTCAATAGAGATGTGGTTAGATTTCATGGTGTCTCAAAGAATATTATGTTAGACAGGGATGAAAATTTCACTTCCATGTTTTGGAAGGAGTTGTTTACAAGTTTTGGCATATAGTTGGCCTTCAATACAACTTACAATCCATAGACAAATGGAAAGACTAAGAGGGTCAATGGGACATAGGAGGACATTTTGAGGATGTATGTGATGCATTAGCAATGAAAGTTGAAAAATTATCTTCCACTGGTAGAGTTCACTTAAAATAATGGGTATCAAGAATATTTGAAGATGAGTCTATTTGAGGCATTGTATAGGTAGAGTTGTAATACTCCCATCAATTTGAGTGATCTAGTTATAGGGTGTTGATTGGACCTAACATGGTGGGAGAAATGGAGTAGGAAATGCGGGTAATCAAGTAAAATTTGAAAGCAGAATATGATAGCCATAAGAGATATGCAAATCGAAATAGATTGTTCAAGGAGTTCTAGGTTGGGGAATAGGTGTACTTACGTGTCAAACCAAAGAAGAGCTCCCTGTGGATTTGATCATGTGCCAATCAGGCACCCCGGTTTTGTAGACCTTTCAAGATTATTGAGAGGACTAGGCTAGTAGCCTAACTAGTTGCACTACCTTTGACAGTGAAAGTCCATGATGTTTTCCATGTTTCATTGCTTAATATGTATTTTAAAGATGCAAATCATGTGATTGACTAGTATGTATTGTAGGTGGAGCCAAATGGAGAATTCTAGCTAGAAACTGAGTGTATAGTGTAGAAAAAGGTGTGCATGCTCTGGAACTAAGAAATCGAGTAGGTTAAACTGTACTGGAAGCACTTTGGATGTGACGAAGCTACAGAGGAGATAACAGATCAGAAGCGGGCTACGTATCTTTCATTTTTTCTAGTTGAGGCAAAGGACTTTTCGTATCATGTTTGGTATATGTTTTGGCATACGTTTTGGTGTGATGTTTTGATATAAGTATGTATGTATGTTGGGTTGGGTCCCCTAGGTTAGTTTTGGGGCAAAAGCCAAAATTTTGATGTAAAGAGATGTAAAGTCTCTAAAAATTATGGACACAGAGCGTGGTGTTAGTTAAGAGTCAAAAAGGGTTTTTACCCTCTTTCATGTAATCTTGAGTTAGTTTTTGAAGATCTACCCATGGTTCGTGGACCATGGCATTGTATAAATAGGTGTGTCTTAGAGTCTCTAAGGCATAGATATGTTTTGTCTATTGGTGCAACGGAAGGAGTCTAGCACAAAGAAGTAAGTCTTAGAGGGGAAAAAGGGTTTGCAACTAAGTGCGAAGAGGCCTAGAGTACTGTATACAACTGAGTGTGCAAACCCCTACAACTTAGTGCATAGGGAAGTATTGATTCTGTAAATCTATACTGAAGATCAATAGAGAATAATGTTGCAGAAATTCCTATGTTTTATCTCTTTGCTTTTGTTACGTATGATTGCGACATATGCTGTGAGGAAATGATATCTTTATAAAATAATGATGTATTGATGCATGGATTTGCTTATTTGTCTTATTATCATAACGCAATTAATGTTAAGTGATTATGTGAAGATCATAACACATTCTATTAAAGTTATCGAACACTTAGATAGATCTGAGTAAATATTGACTTAAGGGTAACCTATGGTGCGTGGCGTAGCTAACTTTCCTGTTTAGGGTCCACAAAAACTAATCATAAACCTTCCCGGAGGTCTGAAGGCTAATTGAGGGAAGATACAACACTAAGCCTCAAGGACGTAGAGATCTAAACGAAGGTAGATCTAGGTCATAAAAAGACATCACATTGATATGTGGATGCAAAAACTTTGTTCCAGCATCCCCCAAACTACTTCAGGTGAGACTTCAATCCATGCTACGTGGATTTATGGCGAAAGGGCTAGCAGTGTAGGGATTTTTTTGGCGCAACTAACTCTAAACCTCAGTCAACACCCCCTAATCCAACAAATGGTTTCATTCCCAGGACCGAGATCTTTATAAAGGGATGTGTGGTGTTGCATCACTGGAATTCGACCAAGAAGGAAATTAAGAAGTGGTTGGATATAAGGATCCATGAATTCGTGGCACAGGAAAATAGGAATCCACCCTTGAAAAAATAACAGTGGTTGAACAAATATTTGTACACAAAAATACATGAAATTTTCTTTTGTACCTACTTGATTCAACTATATGAGTGGATAGCTAAATTGGAAAATTACCAAGGAAGGTGGAGGCTTGACAATCCAATAGTGTGGAATCTAGAGCTAGTGCGGAGGTTGGAATCCTCTCAAGATAATATCATGTGCATTGTTGACCACTGGCTTGATTAGTTTCTAGGAGGATTTTTTTATAGAGTTTGTAGTTGACACCTCGGGAAGTTACAATGAAGCATGGTGACACCTCTTCAAAGGACCACAAGGTAAGTATTTGAGATTTTTGAATACCTGGATTAAGATGCTCTTGTGTGAAAAATGGGTTATTCCATTTCCTTGATGTTTGGATCTATGCAAAGTGTACAAAGCTTTAGAAACCAAGAAAAAACAGGTCCTGCATACAACCCGTTGATTGGACCTCCTTCAAGTGATGATGAAGGAGTGGTGTAGGCCTCTCCATGAAGCACTTTCCAGCTGATAAGACATGGTTTTCCGTGGATACATCATCCTTCCGTGCAACGTCCACCTTCACCTCCACAACCTACACCCTTGCCCACTCCACCTCCACTACCACCGCTGTTCAACATGTCGAATACCATGAAGTTGCCAGTTTTCAAGGGCTTAAGAAGTGAGGATCCATATCAATCTTGGTTTGTTGCGAAGGCTATGTGGAAAACACAACATATTATGAATGATAATATAAAGAAGGCACAATTGGTTATCGCTCTACAGGATCGCGTGTTGACATGGTACGTTCAGTACTGCACTGATAATCCGTTGGCATAATTAGCAGATACTAAGACTACTTTGAACAAATAATTTGGTATGCCTAAGTCTACCTCACAATCAATAATTGGATTTAAGGAAATCATGATGAGGCCCAGTGAAATTCCCTGGGAGTTAGATCAAAGACTGAAGTGTGGGATCCACGAAGCTAATATGAATCTCGCAGATAGTCAGCATCGCAATTGATTTATAGTTGAGCTCCTACCCCACCTAAGGCTTTCTTTATCATAGAAAAATATAGGAACTCAGTTGGAAGCCCTGGAAATCACAATGAGATTACACGAAACACTTATTCAAGACACGCCTTTGGGAGTCCAAAAAATTCACTCGTAGTTGCAAAACCTCTGTTTGTAATTGCAGAGCTTGAAAAAAGAAAAGGAGGCCAGAACAAAAGTGTGTGAAGAAGTCTAGTGCCTCAAGTGTAAGAGATAGGGCCATGATAAGGATCATTGCGTTGTCTTCGTGAATTATATCTCGGGGGGGGGGATGCTCCTAAGGCATGAAGCTCCAGTAGGACCAAGTATATGGAGGGCTATTTGTCAAGTGGTTGGAAAACATGTAACGCATAAATGTCATTTGCTGCAAAAAAATGTGCAGACACCACAACAATTTTTCTATGATTTCTGCAAATCGGTGGGCCACGATGAGTGCCACTGTCATAGCTATGAACTAATAGTGGAGAGGACACCTACATATCGAATGCAAGAAAAAACTTGGTCTCTGAATCAAGGCACAAAGGGAGCACACAGAGGATATCAGGGGTGTGGACGAGGCCGAGGAGGAGGAGGACCTAGTAGAGGTTAGGGACAACTCATTTGCTATAATTACAGAACACCAAGGCACTGCACTCGGGAGTGTACAAGTAGACACGCGCATCATGTCAATACTAAACTTAGTTTGAACACACAATAGAATAATTCCCTGTGTTGATGGCTAAGATGTATAAGAAGAAGGCGCAACCTCAACATCCAACCTAGAACTTACAAATGATGAGGGTTGATCCCCACAAGGAAGATCCAAATGTAAATATCATACTGTGAAGTAGAATAACAACTGGTGATGATAAATGCAAACAACTTGAAGAAAGTGGTTGGGTCCACAAGGGCTGAGAAAAGGAGTTTGGTTTGATCGAGAGTGCGTGAAGGAAACTTTTATGGAGGAAAATAAAAGCCTTGTTGATGCCTCTACCTTAGGATGTTAGGACAGACTACCAGCAATCGGTGCAACTATAGAGGTTGACCCCTTTGTGCTTATCACCTTCTCGAATACTTGTATGAAACTACTGCATGATATCAAGGCTATGAAAGAGCTACAATAATTGATAAATTAATGTGCTCAGAAGGAAAATGCTCCTGAAGGACACCATGTAGTCAGAAATGTTGGCAAACGTAAGACAAGGATAGGGTGCGAGATGAGGCTCACCGTGCAAATAGGAGATTTTGAGATGGACTAGGTTATTTTGGATCTCGAATCTGATGTGAAAATTTTTCCTAAATGGACATGGGAGAGAATGGGGAGGCCTGCATTGTAGTGGTCTCTGATTCAGTTGAGGATGGTGAGCTAGCAGAAAATTATCCCTGTGGGATGACTGCATGGAATGAATGTAGATATAGAAGGTGCAAGCACGCTGGTTGATTTTGAAGTGACAGAGATTGTTGATGACGGTAATCCACACTTCGTGTTCATTGTTATTGATTGGACTATTGACATCAATAGGGTCATCCATTTGAAGAAGTGGAAGTACCATTGGACCATGCAGAAGGACCGTGCTATCTTGAACCAATCCGCGACTATGAGGAAAGTGATGATGATTTGGATCAAATCTACAAAATTACACCACGAGACCAAGATAGGGTTAATCCAACAGTTGATGGATGGATTGCATGGGACTGTGAAAGCTCTTGTACCTCAGACTCGGATGAAGAATTGGAGCATTGGTAGAATAGGCTAAATGAAGTACCTACGTTGCACTGCAGCATGATGACTAAATCACTGCACTATGTGTCATCAGAGGTAACAAACCTACCTTGTTACGATGGTTTAACCGATGTAGATAAGTTTTTGGATGCTTTTGAAAAAGAAATCCTGGAGGATCATCATTTTTAGGTGCTTGATTTGGTACTATGCACTACGCCCGCTTGATGGTGGGGTATGCATAAGGACAACTTTGATGAATGATGCAATTACAAGAGGATGATGAGGATGTGATTTGGTCATCCTAAACTGTGGTTAACTGAGAAATATGATGGGAGGAATTATTTATGCGATCATTTAGCAATGTGGAATAAAGTCTACAGAATAAAGCCATAGCCAGAGTGGGTGCACTTATTCTGTCACACTCTTGATATAATACCTATGAATTAGTACCTGGAAACAAAGCTCTGCCACGCATCGCAGAGTGGGATATCTTAAGGGAAGGATTTTTTATGACCTTCAGTTTTGAAGATGTATTCAAAAGCATTGATGAGGCACTGCAAGAGCTTAAGGCATCAATCCTTTGAATTCTGCAAGATCCTTTGGAATTAGTTCAACTAGATTGGAGCATCTAGCTGCGCCATGCACTAGAATCCTATAATGTGACTACTGAAGGGGAGGATGAGGATCCAAGGAATATCAATATCCCAGAAATCGAAGGCCACCACAAGGTCGAAGGTTTGTGGATAAAGAACCCAGATATCATTGTGCCATTGAAGACTGGGCAGGTAAACATTGGTACTAAAGCAGAGCCAAAATTCGTGAAGATCAGAGATTACTAGGATGATGTCACAGTGGATAAAGTTGTTGAGTTACTCTGCGAGTACTAGGATATTTTTCCTACAAAATTTTTGGACTTGAAAGGCATCATAGGTGATTTGGGTGTGTTGAAAATAACTTTGAAACCGGACGCAAGGCCTGTCAAGCAAAGGCCATATCGCCTTAATCCCAAATATAAGGAAAAGGTCCCTATGGAATTGGAAAAGATGCTTGAGGCAAGTATTATTGAACCTGTGGAGGAATCTGATTGGGTTAGCCCAATGGTAGTTCAGGAAAAGAAGCAAAAGGGAGAGATAAGGATTTTCATAGATTTAAGAAAGCTTAACGATGCCTACGTCCATGATCCTTTCTCGACGTCATTTACTGATGAGGTAATGGACAATGTTGAAGGCAAGGAGGCCTACTCTTTCACTAATGGGTTCTCTAGGTACCATCAGATTAAGATTGTATAGGAAGATAGAAGCAAAACAACCTTCACGATAGAATGGGGTTTTTTTCAGCACACAGTGATGCCATTCAGACTCAAGAATGCGTCGATGATATTCTCTCGCGTAGTCATCATGGCATTCAAAGAGTTTATCACAAATTCTTGGAGGTATATTTTGATGACTGGATGGTGTTTAGGTTAGTAAAGTGCCATGTAACCAATCTATGCTTAATGTTGCATACATGCCGAAGATATGAGGTCGCGCTAAACCTGAAGAATTGCTTATTCTGCATCCCCTTTAGCATTTTTTAGGGTCATGTGGTATAAAAGCAAGGACTAATGGTGGATCCTGCCAAGATCACAGTAATAGTCAATTTGGAGGCCTGAAGGAGTGTCAAATAGTTGCACGCAATGCTGGGCCATACTAGGTATTATCAAAAGTTCATTAAGGATTATGCTCAGATTACATCGCCTATGGAGAAGCTCTTAAAGAAGGATGTTACATTATGTTGGGATGAATAATGTCAGTGCAGTTTGGATGTATTGAAAGTAAATATGGTCACTGTACCAATCTTGGTCTTCCCGGATTGGAAGAAGGAATTCCATGTGCATGTTGATGCCTCATGTATTGCGTTGGGAGGACTGCTAACACAGGTTGGTGAAGGAGAGATGGATCACCCTATAGCCTTTGCAAGCAAGAAATTGTCAAAGGCTGAAAAGAACTACTCCACGACAGAGTGTGAGGGATTAGCTATGGTGTATATGCTCCAAAAATTCAGACACTATCTGTTGGGCGAACATTTCAAGATGTAGACAGACCACTCCACCTTGAAGTACCTATTCAGTAAACCTATGTTGGGGGGAAAGATATGCAAATGGCTACTACTATTTAAAGAATATGACTTTGAAGTAATTGGGAAGCTAGGAAGGTTGAATGGAGGAAGTGACCTTTTGTCGCGAATTGAAATGGGGGAGGAGCCTAGTAATCTAGAGGAGGGGTTGCTTGATGTGTAGCTCTTCACGATGCACATAGAGGATAATCATTTTGAAGATATTTTCCACTTTTTGACTACAAGGATGGCTCTAGAAGGATACACCAACCAACATAAGAAAGAGTTGGTAGTATGCACATATGATTTCTCAATAATTGTAGGACATTTATATAAGATGGTTTCATATGAGATACTCTAACAGTATGTGCCTAATTTCAAAAGAAACAAAATCCTTACAGAGGCTCATGGAAGGGCTGCAAGAGGGCATTATGTAGGAAACGTAATGGCACAAAATATTCCATAAGCTGAGTTGTGGTGGCCTACATTACACAAGGATACTAAAGCATATTGTACAGTGTGTGATGCATGTCAAAGAATGAACCGACCATCGTGAAGGGACGAGCTACCCTTGAATCCTTAGGTGTCATTACAACCATTTGAGAAATGGGCTATTGACTTTGTAGGATCAATTCATCCCCTAGGTAAGAAAATAGGTGTGCATTATATCATCACCGGGACAGAGTCTCTAACTAGATAGGTGGAGGCATAGCTTGTGAAGGATTGTACAGGGGCCAAAACAGCTAAATTCTTGTTTGAGTACATGGTAACTAGGTTTAGTTGCCCGAAAGTGCTGATGAGTGATCCCGGTATGGACTTCCTCAACAAAACAATCAGCATGCTGACAGAAGGGTTCTAGGTTTATCATTAGAAAAGTACACCATATCATCCTTAGGCTAATGGAATAGTGCGTACCTTCAATAAGATATTGGAGAATGCACTAAAAAATATTTGCAATGCACAATATAATGATTGAGACGTGCATGTACCAGTAGTATTATGGGAATGCAAGGCTACCTATAAACAACTAATAGGTCAGACACCTTTTTGGTTGTTCTATGGTGTAGAAGCTGTGATGCCTATGGAATATATCATGCCTATTCTATGCATAGTAGCTTTTATAGGGATGGCAGACCATGGAGCCTTGGAAGAATGGCTCACATAGTTGATGGAGCTTGAAGAGGATAGATTCTTGGCTAGATTTCATTAGCAAGTACAAAAGGAACGTAAAAAATCACAGCACGATCAACACATCAAGCTACACACATTCAAGGTAAATGATTTGGTATTATTATATGATAGTAAGTTTCATAAGTTTCCATGAAATTTTCAAATGCACATGTTCGGGCCATATGTCATCAAAGAAATCACAAATGGGGGCATTGTTTAGCTCGCAAAGCTGAATGTAGAACCTTTCCCAACAAGGGTGAATGGGGGCTGGTTGAAGTCGTATGATAGTAGGACAACGTTAGTGCTATGGGAAGCTGTAAGGGAGTGCGGAACTTTAAACTACACTGCCCAATTTTGGGGACTTCGAAACAGGGAGATTGCACAAAATAGGGTGATGTCATAGTACCAAAAGCCAAACAAAAGGATTTGTGTTATGGAGGGAGATATTGCACAAAACAGCTAGAAAATGACCGTTGGAGTCACTCTTCATGATTTGACATCTAGGAGATGGTTAAGAGGAGTGGGTGAGCAGAAATTAAGGCTAAGTTATTTAGAGATCTACCGCCAAATTAGCATTAATGAACAAATTTTGGGGGGAATGATCACATTTGAATTTGAATTCTCCTATCAATTACATTTGCCAGTCTAGCATAGAACACTTTGTACCCTTAGCATTTTTGTGTTGTGCTATCCATCGCTAATGAATCGTAAGTTTTTCAAGGATTTGGTCGTAAGCTCTGTGTTTGATAATCTATCTGAGGAAGCCAGACAAGTCATTTATAGCAGTATGTTAGAACCAGGTGAGACTGCAAGCACCAGAGGAACTTTTGCTTCCAAAGGGGTGGATCCAGAAGTTATGAGCATGGAGGCTCCAGCTCCTCCTCCTATGCCTATGGAACCAAGGTCACCTAGGCCGAAGCCTACACTATTGCGCAAGGCCCACAAGCTAAAGAAATACAAGAAGAAAAGGTTGATGCCAGTGCGTGAGTCGCCTAGAAAGCATTCTGCTACCAAGGCAGAGAAGAAGGACAAGCAACCTAACAAGGTTGTAGACTTGGAGGCTAAAGAGGGCTTGGAAGATATAGATGCTAAGGGCATGGAGCCCATCTCCAAGTTACCAGACTACATCCCTCTGCCTAAAGGGAAGGTGAAAGTCACCAAGGACCTCCACATAGAGAAATTCATCATTCATACACCCCTGCTATTGGAATAGATAACTTTGAAGGTCTGCACCTAGTTCGAGTTCCCCTTTTAAATATGGAGGATTGAGACTTGGCTGACCATGAGAGGTTCCCCCACCATGTAGCAAAGAATTACATGAAGTGGGTATATTACAAATACTTTTGTGTCACTACATTGGAGATAGTTCAATGGATCTGTAGAGTCAAGCATTCTGGGTTATTGAACCTGTTGTGCGTGCCCCACTACCACCTCTCCAACATAAATACCACCTGTGTACAAAAGCTACTAACTCTGGTGCGTGATGGGTGCTTGTGGCTTGGTGTGCCTATCCCATCATGGACATGCTCATCCACAAGATCATGCACCTGCCACATGAAGGCTTGAATCTGGCCAAGATTTTGGCAAAAAGACAAGCGAGAAGGACTTGGAAAATAAGATGAAGAAGAACCTTGAGCTTCTCAAGAAGCCATGCTGGTACTCCATAACATCCATCAACAACCCCGTGATGAAAATTTCCACGTAGATACTAGCTGGCAAGGTCATGAGGAAGTGCCATGTGGACGAGGTTCTAGTGCCCATGATCTCGTTAGCTGCACAATACGCAGAGGGTGTGTAGTTTAACTGGTCGCACTATTTATGTAGTGAGTTCCTTGTGAATTTTTGCGAGGCTCAAGAAGAGAGAAAGACCTTCCACTACGTGTGGTTGTTGCTCTACATTATGTTGGTTGCTTGGGAGTTGCCGATGGATAGTTATTTTCCTCCATTGGAGGCAGGTTTGCCAGAGGCTACATAGTTTGCCTCCCTTTGGGCCACAAAGGACCCCTTGTGCGTCACATAAATGAAGAGTTTTAGGGTTTTTATGGAAGCGAGCATCCCCATGGCCATCAACTAGTGCCCATGTTTGTCCCCAACCATGTATGGACAATTGTCAGAGTATGAAAATTCAAGGTAGACTTCCACTGTGTTTATATTCGAGTGCAAAAGGATCCAGAGCAGAAGTGGTTTGATCTACCATATCTCAACATAGATGATGTGATTCAGGAAGTGATTACGTGATGGCCAGTAGACTAACACTCTTAGTATGACTTGGATGTGCGTATAAGCAAAGGCACAGGGAGTTCAACATAGAAAAAGATGAAGGATGTAGTGGAGCAGGCGGCCCAGAATTTGGCAGAAAAACGAAGGAAGGAGGCCGAGGAGAAGGCCCGACTAGAAAAAGATCATGCTCCAAAAAAATAGGCAGAATAGGAGCAGCATGACTTTGAGCGAAGTGGTAAATCCCATTCACCTAAAACCAAAGAGGAAGAGTAGTCTGAATAGGGTGATGGAGGGGATGAGGGACAAAGAACTCCATTCTAGGTAAAGAGGTACAAAGAACAGTAGAAGGAGGGGTCCTGAAAGAAGACAAAGGTGACTAAGCCAATGCTGGATCCCATTACGCTAATGGAGGGTGATCTTAATGAGATCAGGGACAAAGTGTGTAATACCATAGTGGAACTGTTGCAGTAGTTTGAGAAACAACACTTACAGTCCTTAGGCAATATTCAGAAGGATCTACATGAAGGTAGATGCATACTAGCAAAATTCAGCTAGGTGTAGGACAAGGTAGTGCCACACAGACGAGCCTAGCACGAGGGACTAGTTAGGCTATATAGTTGGTCTAGTAAGTGGATCTCAGGATAGTCGCACTACCAGAAGTGTCCCTTACAATAGAGTCGGCTGATTATAAGATCATCGTTAGCACCTTAAATAACATTAGCCTCAATATTGCAGTGCTCCCCAACGAATATCTTCATGCGCTACGGACAGGTGTGATATCGAAGTTGAGAGCATGGGAGAAATGTGCTCTCAGTTTAATCAACAAGTACAGGGTGCATAAAAAACAAATGTTCACCAAGAAGATAGAGGCCCTAAAGGAGAGGGATACATTCTAGGTGCGAAGCACCCAGGGCCGCGGTTGCAAAGGCATGCAGGACAATGCCAGAGTTGCACATACCTGAGGAGGCACCACTAGAGGCCAAGATCTAGAAGCTAGCTACAGGCATCTATGAGGTGAAGCCAAAGGTGGCAAGATTTCAGTTTGAACTCATTATGGAAATCATAGAACTAGAGCTTAAGTCACAGCCTTCGACTCCGCTAGAAGTCTAGGAACAACGCGACACTTCCGTCAAGGAAGGGATAACTACTCTGGATGTTACTATTGCTGATTGTACAACATTGTTTGAATAGGCCATGGAAGTGGTGATGAGCCTATAGGAAGATCCCACCATGCATATATTGAATACTGAGATATACAAGCTCCAGTAGTAGTATGACGAAGTAAGGGTGATGACGCACACCATTGCTACAGGCAATGCCTCTCCAAGTTGCAGGAGGCAAAGCAACTCCTTACATAAGTGGAAGAAACATAGAAAAAAGAGGCAGTGCTTAAGGCACTGTTGTGTCCTTGGTTAGACAAATCTTACCAAGTCTTAGCCAACATCGAGGAAAAGCTGATGAACTTGCAGCTCACACAGTGGAAGATCAAGTGAGCCAGCAAAGGAACAACTATAGAGCAACTGGTTGAACAGTGAAGCAAGTAGCCACGTAGAGCGTGACTGAAGTAGAAATTGTACAGCTGGAGCCGGGGATCTTCGCAGCAATATCATTGCACCAGCCGAGTGACTTGAGGGTGAGTCATGACCTTTGTGTTGGGGGCCTATTGGGATGGGGTCCCCTAGGATAGTTTTAGGGGAAAATCCCAAATTTTGATGTAAAAAGATGTAAAGTCTCCAAAAATTGTGGATGTGGAGTGCTGAGTTAGTTAAGAGTCAAAAAGATTTTTTACCCTCATTCATGTAAACTTGAGTTGGTTTTTGAAGATCTACCCATGGTCTGTGGACCATAGGATTCTATAAATAGGTGTGTACTAGAGAGTCTAAGGCAAAGATATGTTTTGTCTATGGGTACGATGGAAGGAGTCTAGCGTAGAGAATTAAGCCTTAGAGGGGAAAAAGGCTCTACAGCTGAGTGCATAGAGGCCTAGAGTAGTGTCTATAGCTGAGTGCATGTACCCCTACAGCTGAGTGCGTAGGGAAGTATTGAGTCCATAAATCTATACCGAAGGTCAATAAAGAAGACTGTTGCAGATATTCCTATGTTTTATCTCTTTACTTATGTTATGTATGATTGTGACATATGCTGTGATGAAATGATGTCTTTATAAAATAATGATGTATTGATGTACAAATTTTCTTGATCTGTCTTATTATCTGAATGCAACTAATGCTAAGTGATTATGTGAAGATCATAAGACTTTTTTTAAAGTTATCAAACACTTAGGTAGATCTGAGTAAATGGTGACTTAAGGGTAACCTATGGTGCGTGGAAGTAGCTAATTTTCTTGTTCATGGTTCACAAAAACCAGTCCTAGAACTTTTCAGAGGTCTGGGGACCAATTGCGAGAAGATACATGGCTAATCCTTAAGGGCTTAGAGATCTGTCCAAAGGCAGATCTAGTTCATAAAAAGACATCACACTGATCTCTAGATGCGAAAACTTGGTTCGAGTGAGACTTCAGTTTGTGCTACACTAACTGATGCCAAAAGGGCCAGTAGTGTAGGGATTTGTTTGGCGCAACTAACTTTGAACTTGAATTAGGACCCCATAACCCAACACATATGTATGTGGATGTAAATACCACCATGGGATATGTTATAAAGCTATAATAAGTAGTATGAGTTTCATGTCATTATATTTGTCCTAATATTATTTTGTCATGTTGGTTTTCTTCTCAAGAGGGTGATCATTGTAAGTACTTCATCGAGCTATGTTATTGTTGAATTTCCACAAACTTGGGTCTAGGTTAGAATCTTAAAATCACTAACTCTACCAAACCAAAAATCTCAACAAGAACTACTTTTTACAGTGGAAAATATAAAGCAGTATATCACACATGCACAAGTATACACAATTTTTAACAAAATTGTAAAACAATGTACAACCCCAATCTTCATTATATTAAACCAAATATGAATAATACAAAAATCTATGGTATACAAATACAATGAAAAAATTTGATGCTCAGAATCGATGTTGTATCTTGTCTTGTCAGTCCTTTGCTTATGTATTACTCACTAGCTACCCCTTAGTCCTTCAAAGGACAACACATAAAGAATCCAAGAGGGGTGCCACTTAACACTTTTGCATGTCACTTTTGTAGCGTGTACATAGGAAGATCCAATCTATTCCCTAGATAGGCCTAATTCTTGAGTTCCAATCTACCAAGTTAGTAGTCACCTTTGTCCATCAAGGTGTTGGACTTAAACCCCAAACTTCACCCAACCTTCAGATCCTCTTAATCACGTCAAGATAGCTCATCTAGGGCTACTTTTCATAGCCAACACACTTTCCTCCACCATATCAATCACACCTAATACTACACTGCAAGATCTTCACTGATGAAGACTCTCAACTCCCCAATCATACCTCTAAATTGGTTACTAGAGGCTGCACAACCATCTGATCCAAATTTGACCCAAAAACATGGATCCAACACCTCAACAATACATCTCTAGATCACTATTTGGGGTCCACTCCTATGCTTCCCTCCACCAGACCAATGATTCCCAATCCTTCACTGCCAAATATTGTCCTAATTTGGGTTTCTTATCACTCAAGACAATCCCAATACACAGCTCCCACAAACTGCTCCAATTCTAATCCAAATCTAGTCAACTCCTTTGACCCAACACACCTCCAAACACTATTGTTATAACTTGGTTCAATGTTGCAACTCTGGGACTAATTAGGGTACTAACCACAGTCCCTTAAACACCCAAGAAAATGGCTTAGAATTAATCCTTATTGATGCAATTGTCCGCCAAGGATATGCTTCCCTTCATACTTCTCTTTTAGGGTAGTTTTCAATCCAAAACAAGAGATTGTCTCCCTAAGTACTGTGACACCCTATTATAGCCTAACTAGGGTTGCCATGGCCTCTTGGGAGGATTTTTTACCCTCCAATAAGTCCCCAAACAACCTTGTTGTCCCTTACTTGGTTGTGGCCTACAAGAATAGGACCTCGCCCCTCCCACCAATAACTCTACCCTCAAAACGGACCACTGAACATACCTTAAATCTTCGTTGTTTCATACCTTCCCTAAAATGCCCTAGAATAGACCTTCGCCTCTTGTGCTTATCCTCCTTCTTTTCAACAGAACAAAACATGGAAGTATCCTCTTCAACAAGCTGCTCACATGTGTAAGTGTCTCACAAATGGACAATTAAAAATGAATCAATTCACCTCCTATTTATACACATAAAGGAGGGCTACTTGAATTAGTGAAGAGACATGTCTTTTGGATGAATTCACTTCAAGCCTGCATGACTTGACTATCCATTAATTAATTGTCAGCTTTAAAAATTCATTTCTTCATTTCTAGAGCTCTGATATGAGTTATATTTGGAGCATTGGAATCACCAGGCCAAGCTCTATCACCTCAAATTTTCTCATGCTCAAATTCTTTATGGTTTTTGCCCAAATGTCAATTGGTGAAAAACCCCAAGCTTCGGTTCCAAGCCCATAGGTGACCCTTGTGGTTCTTTCACCTCCAAACCCCAAACCCTAGGGCTTGGAGTACCTACCAAGTTGCTCAAATAAATACTCCCTCTTAGCAAGGGAGGAACTTCCCAGACTAGGAAGTAATTCATCATCATCATCACTACTCAAAACACTTTCCCAACTCTTGGCACTCACAATCACTACAATCCCTATAAAGTGAACTACGCCCTTCTCAGAAGTGTCAATGTCACTGGAAGCATCCTTCTTCTCCTTCTTCTCCTGTATTTGTTTCAAATCTCTCCATGATTCCTTCTTGGCAGTTGTAGGAGCACCCTTGTTGGCCATGTGCTCTTCTTTGAATGCAAAGTCTCCCTTTAAACTTCCAATCTCATTCTTGATTCCCTCTAAGTCTCTAGAACTTGGAATTTATTCTCTGGAAAGTGTACCTTCTTCTCGGGAATCTCTACCTACTCTTATGAATCTCGCACCTATACCTTCTTATTTGGAATTTTCACGTACTCCACCTACTTCTTTCCATGATCCATAGGCTTCCTAGTCAACCTATAGAGACCATTCTCTCTAAACTTGAGTACAATCCCATCAAACTAAGAGCCTCTAGGCCAGATTCTTGTATTCCCATCCTAGAAGAAGAACTCAAACTCCTTCCTCTTAATCATCGAGACAGAAATAACACTATATCTAGATCTTGGTACAAACAATACATCCTAGAGTTGTATCGCACATCCTGTATCCATTCTCAATGGTGCAACACTCGATCTTCGGACCTCCAACTGACTCTTGTTGCCCAACACCATATGGAACTTCAAGTCCCATTTAGCTAAAGTCTCAAAAACCTCCTATGACCCTGTCATATGTTTCATCTCATCACTTTCCATGTACCATCCATCCTCATTGACAATGCCTTGCGATAAATGAGAGGTCATTGCAAATTCCTCCTCCTCCAATATCTTGGTGAGATCATCTATCTCAACAAAAGTGGCAACATCAATGACCTAATTTCCTTTCTTAATCTCATTATGTCCCTTCTTCTTCATCGAACAACTCGACGAAAAATGACCTATCTCATCACAGTTGAAACACTTGAACTTATTCAATTCCTTCTTTTGCTTACTCTTTCTTCATGTTGCAAGTGCCAGTCATCATTGAAAGTCTTCTTGTTTGGATGAAGATCCTCGTCTCACAACTCTTCCTGAATTAATTCATCCCACATCCTATTCCAATCTAGGAACTTCTCTTCACCAACAATCCCTTTGATGAAGGTATTTTGTTCCTTGATGAACCCTTTCAAATCAATCCTGACCATATCTCCATCTGAAATAGTCACATCGATGGCACCACACACATCTTTTACCTAAGACAATATTGTCAGATACGAAGTCATGCCTTCACCCTTTGTCATCTTGGTGGACTTCGACTTATCCTCCCAATACTAGTACCCAATTGTCATTCTTATTCTGGAACAAATTATAAATAGTCACCCACATCTCATGTGTAGTGTTCTTCCCAGAAAAATGAGGTATTAGGGCATCCTTCACACCATCAAGGATCATTAATCTCACTCCCATCTCTAAATCTTCATACACTTCCAAAGTAGCTAAAGCACACTTTGATACCATGTTTAATTTCCACGACCTTGGGTCTAGGTAAGAGTCTTAAAATCATGAACACTACCAAACCAAGAATCTCAACAAGAACAACTTTTTGCAATGGAAAATATAAAGCAGTAAATCGCACATGCACAAGTATACACAATTTTTAGCAAAATTGTAATTTGAATAATACAATAGCCTATGGTATAAAATTTATGATGAAAAACTTCCCTATGTAGACTCGATATCATATCTTGTCCTGCTGGTCCTTCGGTTCCGTATGTCTCACTATCTACCCCTTAGTCCCTCAAAGAAAAACACATAGAGACTCTAGGAGGTTTTCCACCTCACACTACTGCACATCAATTCTATAGCATATACACAGGTTGATCCAATCTTCTCTTTGGGTAGGCCTAATTCTTGAGCTCTAATCTTCCACGCTAGAAGTGACCTTTGTCCATCAAGGTGTTGCAATTATGCACCAAACTTCACCCAACCTTCACCTCCCCTTCATCACTTCAAGATAGTTTGTCTAGGGCTAATTTGGGTAGCCAAAGCAATGCCCTCAACCAGATCAATGATATCCAATACTACATTGTAATATCTGCACTGATGAAGACTTTCGATTTCCCAATCAAACCTGTAAATTGGCTCCCATGGGCTGCCCAACAATATAATCTAAATATGACCAAAAAAAATGGATTCAACACCTCAACAACACATCTCTAGCTCATTGTTTGAGGTCCACTCCTACACTTCCCTCCACCATACCAATGATGCCCAATCCTTCACTGCAGAATTTTATCCTAATTGGACTTTTTTATCACTCAAGACAAACCCACTACACAACTCCCATAGGTTGCTCCAATTCTGATCCAAATCTGGTAAACTCCATTGACCCAACACACCTCCAAACACTATTTTTTTAACTTGATACAATAATAAAACTATGGGACTGGTTATGGTACTAACAACAATCCCTTAACCACACAATGAAATGGCCTAGAATTACTCCTCATTATTGTGGCTGTCCTCCAAGGATATGTTTCCCTTCATACTACTCTTTTAGGGTTATTTTCAGTCCAAAACAAAGGGTTGTCTCCCTAAAAGTATTGCAACATCATACAACATCATAACTAGGGCTGCAATAACCTCCTGGGAGAACTTTCTAGCCTCCAATAAGTCCCCAAATAGCCTCACTATCCCTGCCTTGGCTACGGCCTACAAGAACAGGGCCTCGACCCTCCCACCAAAAACGTTGCCCTCAAAACAGATCCCTGAACAAACCTTAAAACCTCATTGTTTTATACCTTCTCTAAGATGCCCGAGAACAAACCTTGACCTCCTGTGCTTATCCTTCTTATTTTTTGTGACCCAAAATAGTGAAGTCTCCTCTTCAATGAGTTGCTCACATGTGTAGCTATTGCACAAATGGATGATTACAAATGAATCAATTCACATCATATTTATATACATAAAGGAGGACTACTCAAATTAGTGAAGGGACATGTCTTTTTGATGAATTCACATCAATCCTACATGACTTGACTGTCCATTAATTAATTGTCACCTTCAAAAATGTGTATGTTCATTTCTAGAGCTCTTATTTGAGTGATATTTGGAGCACTGGAATTGACACACCAAGCTCTATCACCTCGAATTTTCTCATGCTCAAATTATTCATGGTTTTGGCCCAAATCTCAGTCGGTGAAAAATCCCAACCTTGGGTTCCAAGGCCACAAGTGACCCTTCTGGTGTTTTTCGTCCAAACCTCAAACCCTAGGGTTTGGAGTACCTCCCTAGCTACCCAAATCAATAGTTATAAAGCTCCATCGACAATATATTTTATTTCCAGAAATTTTTCTAAGGTATATGTGTGGTTGAACACCAAGGACAGTGTCCCCCAAGGGGGAGGGTTCTATAATAGCCCTAGTGAAAATTCCATGAAATAAAAGTTAATAAAGTAAAAATAATAACCACGGTTGGTGGACACTTATTCCAAGCTGAATGTTGGGAATAACATCCTAGTGTGTGTTCATTTGGTTTATTATTGCTAAGGATTTTAGCAAAGGAAATGTCTAAGGCTTTGGAAACGAAAAATGGCATTTTTGGCACATTTATTTAGGAAAATAATGGAAATTAAGAGAACGGGAAGGTGAAAGGTCATAGGTTGCATGTGAGGAGGAAAATAAAGAAAAATAATGGAAAATGAAGAAAATGGAGACCTAATTGATAAAAAGGCTTCAAAACTTGGAGTTTTCTTGGAAACCTAGAGTTTTCTTGGAGCACTTTGGCATTGGATCAAGAAAGGAAAAGAAGGAAAAGAAGGCAAGAGGAAGGAAGGAGAAAGCAAGCAAGAGAAGGATAAAATAGGTACAACACAATTCTTTGCAAGTATAGATTTGCATGTTTGCTTTCCTTGCTAGATTTCATGTGCATGGTACTTCATGTGGTTCTTTTTGGTTATATAATGGGTTTTTCCATGTGTGACAATGTTTTCAACCTAGCCTTTCCATTTCTAGATAGCCATGATCTGATGGGTGTTGGCTTGTGGGGGCCTTACCCTCGTTCAGAGGTGATTTGGCCAAACAAATCCTTGTACTATTGGCCCTTTCAGCAATAGTCTCCAGAGCGCGGACTGAGGTCTCACCCAAAGTAGTATGGGAGGGTGCTAGAACTAGGTTTCCGCACTGTGGGGATGTTTGATGAGCTCTCGCAGATTGCGCTTTGACCCTGTGTGCTTCGTCACTACGCGCATATGTTAGTTCCTTGCAACCTGTGATGTTGCCTTCGCACAACCTTATTCGGGGCGCGATCTGTGTTATTACACAGGTTCCTTAATATTAACCTATTATTATCCAATTTCTTAACTTATTTGTGTAAGTCTAGTGATAATTAACAGTATATGCAGTACTCATATAAGTGCATGTGATAAATAGAATAGTATAAATGTATAGAATGCAATATACAAGTAGATGCATAGAAATTGGAATCAACTTCTCTTTATTATTCTTCGTTGAAGGTTATAGACTTGACACTTCCCTGCACACTCAGCTGCAGGGGTTTGCAAACTTAGCTATGAACACTACTAAGCCTCTACGCACTCAACTGCAGAGCCTCTTTCTACTACCACAACCCAATGCACTTAGATTCTTACTCTATGCTCTATCTATTTCTTCGCTCCTTCGTTGTCTTTAAAACTTAGAGCCTCACTCTATTCATACAATTCCATGGTCCATAGACCATGGGTAGGCCAACATGAGATTACATTACATTACAAAACTTAGGGCGGACAACCCTATGACTCAACCTATACTTCGCACTCTGCGCCCACAATTCGTGGAGTCTTATAATACATTTGACCAAAACTTGGGCTTTGAGACCGAAAACATGCTATGGGGGGACTTCCATGCCCAACGGGACCCTAACACAAACATCATGACTCGCCCTTAGGTCACTCTATTGATGCAACGATCTTGGCACGGAGTCCCTCCAACTGGTCCCAAACGGCCTGAATGTTGGTAGCACACTGAGCTGTAGCCTATTGTACCTGCTACATTCTTGATTTTGAATCATCTATGCCTGAATTGTCTCCTTACCTTGCTATCGACATCTGCTGCGTGTGTTTATAGTCCCACGCCCTTGTCCAGCTCCTCGGGTCATGAAGAATGTACTTCAGCCGGTTAGTCAGATAGCCGGCCCACCTATGTAGGGCTTCAAGTGATTGCCATTTACTTTGCCTAGGAAGGGTTCTCCATTTCGTTTGACTAGCTAGATCGTGCCTCCGTTTGTGACCTCCTTAACCACGTATGGTCCCAACTAGTGCATTCTGAATTTTCCAGGAATTTTTTCAAACTTTCTGTCATACAGCAGCACTAAGTCATTTACCTTGAAGGTGCACAAGTTGATATGGTGGTCGTGCTAAGCCTTTTCACACTATTTTTGTACCTGCTAATGAAATCCAGCCAGAAGTCGTTCTTCCTTGAGTTCTTCTAATTACACGAGCCTTTCTTCCAGGGCTTCGTGATCTGTCATGCCTGTGAGGGCTGCTATTCGTAAACTAGGTACGATGTATTCCATCAGCATGACAACTTTCGTGCCATAGACTAACCGGAAAGGTGTCTGTCCCGTCAATTTCTCGCACGTTGTTTTGTAAGCCCATAATACGGTAGGTATGCGCAGGTCCCAGTCATTTCGTTGTGTGTTACATACTTAGGTTAGCAGAGGCTCCAGTATTTTGCTGAATGCCTCTACTTTCCCATTAACTTATGGGTGGTATGGTGTGCTTTTCTGATGATACAACTGGAAATCGTCTATGAGCACGCTCATGGTTTCATTCAGGAAATTTGTTCTGCGATCACTCATTACGATTTTCTGTTAGGCTCCTATTCTACTAGAGTAACCCCTTATTGTTATTAGTACAACCCCCTTGTTATATTGATGTACCCATGTAGTGCCCATATTGTTACTATTGTGCCCCATAGAAGCCCACTATTGTTATTATTGTGCCCTTACATTATGATTGTTATGCCGGCTCTGATTATATTATGACCCCTTAGACTCCTATATATAGAAGGGAGGTCTTTTCATTTGTATCATCCAAGAATTGTTCATTTCTGTAATGTAAAGGAGGTTGATCTATATTTTCTATCTTTTCTTGAGCTAGTTTCATAACATTTGGTATAGGAGCTTTGGATTCTAGGGTTTTGCTGCTCCAAATAGGTCATCGTGGCATTTTTTCTATAACATTTTTTTTGCGACGTTTCAAAAGCTGAAAAAAACCATTTGAGAAGGAATCATGCTAAATCTCAGGTACTAATTTCAAAGTATCTCATCAAGTGGAAGAACTTACCTGCTGAAGATTCCACACGGGTGGAAAAGAATTTTATACAGAAGCATCAAGAACTACTCAAGCGTTGAGGACAGCACTTTTTGAAGGAGAGGGGCATGTTAGGCCCTTATACTACTAGCGTAACCCCTTATTGTTATTAGTATAACCCCCTTGTTATATTGATGTACCCATGTAGTTCCCATATTGTTACTATTGTGCCCCATAGAAGCCCACTATTGTTATTATTGTGCCCTTACATTATGATTGTTATGTCGGCTCTGATTATATTATGACCCCTTAGACTCCTATATATAGAAGGGAGGTCTTTTCATTTGTATCATCCAAGAATTGTTCATTTATGTAATGTAAAGGAGGTTGATCTATATTTTCTATCTTTTCTTGAGCTGGTTTCATAACATTTAGTATCAGAGCTTTGGATTCTAGGGTTTCGCTGCTCCAAACAGGTCATCGTGGCATTTTTGCTATAACTTTTTTTTTGCGACGTTTCAAAAGCTGAAAAAAACCATTTGAGAAGGAATCGCGCTAAATCTCAGGTCTGAATTTCAAAGTGTCTCATCAAGTGGAAGAACTTACCTGCTGAAGATTCCACACGGGTGGACAAGAATTTTATACAGAAGCATCAAGAACTACTCAAGCATTGAGGACAACACTTTTTGAAGGAGAAGGGCATGTTCGGCCATTATACTACTAGCGTAACCCATTATTGTTATTAGTACAACCCTGTTATTATATTGATGTACCCATGTAGTGCCCATATTGTTACTATTGTGCCCCATAGAAGCCCACTATTGTTATTATTGTGCCCTTACATTATTATTGTTATGTCGGCTCTGATTATATTATGACCCCTTAGACTCCTATACATAGAAGGGAGGTCTTTTCATTTGTATCATCCAAGAATTGTTCATTTATTTAATGTAAAGGAGGTTGCCCCCTCGAAGAGGTTGAAGTCCAAGGCATTGATTGATCTTTTCTATCTTTTCTTGAGCTGGTTTCATAACATTTGGTATCAGAGCTTTAGATTCTAGGGTTTTGCTGCTCCAATTAGGGCATTGTGGCATTTTCACTATAACTTTTTTTCTACGACATTTCAGAAGCTAAAAAAAAAACATTTGAGAAGAAATCGCGCTAAATCTCTGGTCTGAATTTTAGAGTATCTCATCAAGTGGAAGAACTTACCTGCTAAAGATTCCACATGGGAGGACAAGAATTTTATATAGAAGCATCAAGAACTACTCAAGCATTGAGGACAACACATTTTGAAGGAGAGGGGCATGTTAGGCCCCTATAATACTAGCGTAACCCCTTATTGTTATTAGTACAACCCCGTTATTATATTGATGTACCCATGTAGTGCCCATATTGTTACCATTGTGCCCCATAGAAGCCCACTATTGTTATTATTGTGCCCTTACATTATTATTGTTATGTCGGCTTTGATTATATTATGACCCCTTAGACTCCTATATATAGAAGGGAGGTCTTTCATTTGTATCATCCAAGAATTGTTCATTTATGTAATGTGAAGGAGGTTGCCCCCTCGAAGAGGCTAAATTATAAGGCATTGATCTATCTTTTCTACCTTTTCTTGAGTTGGTTTCATAACATTCAGATAGCCAAATCATGTTAACACATTTTCGAACAAAAATTTCACAACCATAGTGGTCATGCAGTCCTTGACCAGTTGCACTTTCACCCATCATGTCAGGTACTCCGTTGCGGTGATGATGTAGCACGTGCCTATCTTTCCTTGAGGTTTGATCAATCCCACAAAGTCGATTTCCAATTTTTCAAATGGTTGCAGTATCATTTGTGTATTTAATTGCATCTCATCCCTTCGTGATGGTTTTCCATTCCTTTGACATATATCGTAGGCCTTACAGTGTGCTTTCGAATCCTAATGCAAGGTTGGCCACCATCACCCTTGGCAAAGAATCTTTTGTACACTTGCGTGACCTGCATAGTGTCCTCCTACATCACCCCCACATTCTTCCACAAGGATCGACCTCATTCAAATTCAAGTACGTATCTTTGCAATATCTCGTTGTTGCCCATTTTGTAGAGGTGCCTCGCGATGACAGAAAAGTCTGCCATGTGCATCACCATTTCCTTCTTTTGTTGGATTGAGTATTCCTTCGGTGCAGTCCCTATTGTTAGAAAATGGATTATATCTTCGAATTGTCTGTCCACGATGCACGCTGCAAAGAGCTGTGCACTAGATAGTCCCTCCTACAAATTCGTTGGTTTCTCCCCCATCTCAATTTGTGACAAGTGATCTGGTCCTGCGTTTAGGCGTCCTGTCTTGACTATGACCTCAAAATCATATTCTTGAAACAATAAGAGCCATCTGCATATGCGCCCCCCAACACAGGATTATTCACTAGGTATTTCAACATGGAATGGTCGGTATACATCTTGAAATGTCCTTCGAGTAAATAGTGTCGGTATTTTTGGAGTGCGTACACCATTGCCAATCCCTCGTGCTCCGTGGTAGAATAGTTCTTTTCTTCTTTAGACAATCTCCAACTTGCGAATGTGATCGAGTGATCCACGCCCTCTGCGCCCTCCTGTGTGAGGATAACTCCTAACACAATACACAATGCATCAACATGTACATGATATTCCACATCCCATTTTGGGAAGACCAGGATTGGAGTAGAGGCCAGTTTCCCCTTCATGACATCCAAACTCTTCATGCAACCATCATTCTAGCAATATGTAACATCCTTTTTCAATAGATTTTCCATTAGCACTGTTATTTGGGCATAAATTTTGATGAACTTCCTATAATATCTAGTGTGTCCCGTAGCGCGCATTTGTTTAACACTTCACAGTGCTTCCAAATTTAGAATAATGGAAATCTTCGTAGGGTCCACCATCAGTCCTTGTTTGCAGACCACATGTCCCAGTAGTTTTCCAAAGGGAACGAGGAATGTGCACTTCTTAAGGTTCACCGCAATTTGGTGTTGGCAGCAAGTATCCAGCATCAAGCATAAGCTTTCTAGATGGTACTTAACTCATCCAAAGATAGTCTAATCATCTAGATAGACCTCTAAGAACTTGTTGATGTATTGTTTGAACATAGCCACAACGATGTGCGAAAATATCGCTGCCGCGTTCTTCAGTCCAAACGGCATAACGATGTATTGAAAGTAGCCCCATTCTGTTGCGAAGGTTGTTTTGCTCCTATCTTCCAGTGTGATCTTGATCTGATGGTACCCTGAGAACCCATCTATGAATGAGTATGCTTCTTGACCACCAACAATCTCTAGTACTTCATCTATGAATGGTGTCAGGAATGGTTCGTGTACGTAGGCATTTTTCAGCTTTCTAAAGTCCATGCATATTCTTATTTTTCCCTTCTATTTTTTCTCTTGTACTACCATAGGACTTACGCAGTCAGATTCTTCCACTGGTTCAATAATTCCAGCTGCAAGCATTTTGTCTAATTTGTTGTGGACCTTTTCTTTATACTTCAGATTCAAGTGGTAACGTCGCTTCTTAACTGGCTTCGCGTTGGGTTTTGGGGTGATCTTCATCATCCCTAAGTGACCAACGATCCCTTTTAAGTCTGTAATTTTGGTCGAGAACAAGTTTTGGTATTCGCGAAGTAACTCAACAACCTTATCCACTGTGGCATCATCCCAGTAGTCCCCAAGCGTTGTGTAATTAGGCTCCACCTCCATTCCAATGTTGACTGGCTTTGTCTTTTGTGGCGTGGTGATGTTGCGGTCTTCAAGTGATGGTCCACAAATCTCACGACAACCTTTCATTTCTGAAATGTTAATATTTTGTGGTTCCTCATCATCCTCCTCAACATTTACATTGTAACACTCTAGCACACAGCTCAACTGTGTCACCCATTCTGGCTAAAGTACTTTTATTGGCTCCTGCGGTATTTTGAAGATAGGTGCTTTTACTACCTGTAGCACATCATCAACAGTATCTGACTAATGATCTTCAAACATGAAAGTTAACAGAAACCCCTCACAGAAGACATCCCATTCACTTGTACCATGGCAGAGCTCCATCTCAGTATACCAATTCATGGGTATGACATCCAGGGTATGATAGAATAAGTGTACCCATGCCGGATGTGGCTCTTCCTTGTAGACCTTGGTCCATTTTGCGAGGTGTGTGTGTGGATCATCTCGTCCGTCATATTTGTCTACTAGCCATATCTTCGGTTTCCCAAATCATAAGCGCATCATTCTTCTGCATCCGTGCCAGTACTCAAAACTTCTATGATGTGTACCCCACCATCATGCGGGCATTGTGCACAGTGCCCACTTCAGAGCATCAAACCGCTACTATTCTGGTACTACACTTTCAAATTTGTTCAAAAATTCATCCACCACTGTCAACCCATCATATGTAGGCAAATCCCTTGCCTCTGTTGTCACACAGTGCAGTGATCTAACCATCACGTTGCAATTAAGCGTTGTTACTTTGTGCAACTGATTCTTCCATCACTTTAATTCTTCATCTAAATTTAAAGTGTAGGAGCTTTCGTGCTCCCATGAAATTCTTCCATCTATAGTCAGATTCAACCAATATTGTTCTCGTGTAGTTATCTTGTAAATACAATCGAGATCGTCATCACTATCATTTTTGTGCACCTGTTCAGTGTATCGCGCTCCTTCGGTTGGATCTAGTGGTACTACTATGCGTAGTGACTTTTTTCAAAGATCATTTTGTGCTTCTTCAGATTTATGACTCCATTCATATCAGTGGCCTAGTCTATTTCTAGTAGCACCGGATAGGGATTACTGTCATCGACAATCTCTATCACTTCAAAATCTGCCTGCGTGCTCGCACCTTCAATATCTACTGTTACCCCTTGCAATCTTCCCATTGATAAGACCTTCTATTGGTTCGCCATTCATAATTGAATAGGAGACCACTGTAGCGTGGGTCTACCCATGCGTTCCCATGTTTGTTTTGGCAGTACATTCACGTCCAATCTGAGATCTAGGATTGCCTAATCCATTTCATACTTGCCGATTTGCATAGTAAACCTCATTTCCCTTCATGTGTGCAGTGCATGCTTTCCAAGTTTCCAGACCATGCATGGTTTTCCTAACCCCGTGCACCTAGTGATAAGTTCTTGTAGTTCTTTTACTACCTTGCTATCACGTAGCAGTTTCATGCATGTCTCTAGAAAGGTAGTGAGCATTGAAGGATCCATCCTTGTTCTAGTTGATCCTTACTACTTGAAGTGGAGGCCTCCATGAAGTTCTTCTTAGCTTCCATGAATGTCTCCTTCACGCGTTCTAAATCAAATTCAGGTTCCTTTATAGGAGCCTTACGAACCCATGCACTTTCTTCTCATTGCTTCCCTTTATCATCACTAGTGGTCATACCGCTCCTGAGAATCATGTTTACATTCGAGTATTCTTTGCGTGGCTTAGACCTCATCATCTGCAAATTTTGAGTCGGAGGGGGCTAAAGTACCCCTTTTTCACACACTCTCACTATCAATGTAGGGTAGTCTTCTACCTCATGATCAAACTAAGTATAGTACAAAGATGATTTCCTTGTTGGGTTTGTACAATCGCAGGCATAGTGCCCTAGCCCTCTACAATTGTGACAAATTAGTTGTCCGCGATCGCTTCCTGGTCCCATTCCACCTCGACCTCGAATGTGCCCCTGAAATCTAGCACACACCATTCCTACATTTTGGTCGAGGGCTCATGTTTCAGTCTGCACCCTGTAGGTAGGAGTCTAGGTGCATTTTTCATGGCCTATTGACTTGCAGAAATTACAAAGCAATTGTTTGGACGTCTGCGTATACTTCTGCAATAGATGACAATTATCCATAGTGTGCTTTCATCCTATCTGACAGATCACGCACCATAATGCAGGCATCGCGCTTGGTCTTGCCTATGCTTTAGGTATTAATGGCATCAACCCTCCTCCTACCAAGTAATTCGTGAACATTGGACAATGGTCCTTGTCATGCCCATGTCCTTTGCATTTTATGCACCATACCTCCTTGTGCACTTTTGGCCAAGGTGTCCTGTCATGTTTCAAACTCTACATCTCGAGACATAGATTTTGCAATTGCACATGGATTTGTTGGATTCCCAGACCAGGGTCTTGTATAGGGGTCTCATGCAATCTCATTACCATCTCCAAAGTTTTGGCCTAGGTGGAAAGTTTTCGTTGTGATAATGTTGTCCTTAAGTGCGGTGTTAGTGATGCTACAAACCATGCGTGGTGCTATCCATCCGTTAAAGTCATGTTGGCTTCGTGTATCATACCCTTCAGTCTTGGTCCAAATCCCATGGGGTCTCCCCTGGGAGCATCGTGATCTCCTTAAACCTGATGATTGATTGTATTTCCGACTTTGGCCTACTAAATTCCCTGTCCAGTGCAGTCTGGATTTCTACAATTTATACATTTGGATGGTCATTAGAATGCTTTATGTACCATGTTAATGCGTGATCCTGCAATGCGCTTACCAACGTAGATTTTTTGATATTGTCATCCATGACTCCTTATGCTTCCCATACTGCTCTTACCATGAACTAGAATTGGTCTAGATGTTCATTCCCTATTCCTCTAAATATTGATAGTTTGATCACGCTTTCCATATTGAACTATGGTAGTGGCAGAGGTGGGTTGGGTAGGGATGGAGGTGAGGAGGGTAAGACGGGTGGCAATGTAGGTGGAGGTGGTCAGCGTAAAATTCGTTGCCTTATCAGACTGGCTGCGCTTCTCGGAGAAACTTTCGTGAGCTCCTCCTTGCTTTCCCATGAGGGGGAAATTAAGGGACTGGTTTCTAATTCTTCACTACTTCCACTTCTGTAGATCTTTCCACTTCGCGTAGTCCCAAACATTAATTTATTTGCATAACTCGCTTTTCACACAATAGCATCTTAATCCACTTGTTCAAAGATTTGATATACTTACCTCATGGTCCCTTGAGGAAACATCGCTCCACCTCACTATTGTTAATGGTCGTATCTACCACGAACTTAGTGATAAATCCTCCTATAATTCTATCGAACCAATGGTCCACAACTCGCGCGATCTTATCTCCTGACGCTTCTAGCCTACACACTATTCCGAAGTCCACACGATTGGTTTATCAATCCTACACCTTCCCTGACTATCTGCTAGCTTCGCGATCCACACATACAACTTAGAAGGAAAGGATGCAAAGAAAGTTTCGTGGATTTCTGTATACAAGTAGTGCTCCAACCACTATTCCTTAGATACTCGCAAATTTTTGTTTTCCTGCCCCATGAACTCATGAATCTTCTTGTCCAATGACCCTTCAATTTCTTTCATTGTTGGATTCGAGTGGCACGACATCAGACATCACTTATGCAGATCCTAGTCCCAGCAATGGAACCATTTGTTGGCTTGTGGGACCTGACCTAGGTTCAGAGGTGATTTAACCAAACAAATCCCTGTACTACTGGCCCTTTCGACAATAATTTGCGAAGTGCAGAATGAGGTCTCACCCAAAGTAGCATGGGAGGGTGCTAGAACCAGGTCTTCGAACCCTAGGGATGTCTGATGAGCTTTGGCGGTCCACGTTTTGACCCTGAGCACTTCATCGCTACGCGCATATGTTAGTTCCTCGCAACCTATGATGTTGCCTTCGTGCAGCCTACTCAGGGCGCAATCCATGTTATTACCCAAGTTCCTTACTATTAACATGTTATTGTCTAATTTCTTAACTTACTCGTGTATGTATAGTGATAACTAACAGTATATCTAGCAATCATATAACTGCACGTGATAAATAAAAAAATATAAATGTATAGAATGCAATATACAAGCGAATGCACAGAAATTGGAATCAACTTCTCTTTATTATTCTTTGTTCAAGGTTAGAGACTCAACACCACCCTACGCATTCAATTGCAAGGGTCCACACACTCAGTTGCAGACTCTACTAGGCCTCTACGCACTAAGTTGCAAAGCCTTTTCCTATTACTATGACCCAATAGAATACACTTAGATTGTTACTCTATGCTCTATCTCTTTCTTCACTCATTCATTGTCTTTACAACTTAGAGCTTCACTCTATTTATACAATCCCATGGTCCGCAGACCATGGGTAGGCTGACATGACATCACATTACATTACAAAACTTAGGGTGGACAATGCTATGCCTCAACCTATACTTTGCGCTCCACACCTGCAATTTGCGGAGTCTTACAATACATTGGACCAAAAATTTGGCTTTGAGCCCCAAAACATGCTATGGGGGGGATTCCATGCCCAGCAATGGGGTTCTCATGTTTTGGTTGAGATGGATTTCCAAATGGATTTTAATTTGAGTGAGGTGGACATTTGAATACAAGAACACATGGCCTAGTAACCCCTCAAATGGATTGTGGGTTTTGATAAAGCCAATTTTGTGTTACCTCGGTGGGCCTAGGAATCCTTGCCAATGAATGGTAGGATCTATGGTAAATCTTAGAGGGTGGAGTCTCGGTTTAGGGCATGGAGATCCCTGGATTAGGCTATATATTACTGCAAAGCCTGAGAGACTAGGAGATAGGAAAATTCCTCATGGTGTAGGTGGATAAATATGTTGGCATCCATACTTGTCGTGGCCTAGTGATTTAGTGGAGATCATAGTAAAGCCTGGTATTACATGTTTATAATTTCTTCCTAGTGATCTAGTGTGGATTGTGGTATAGCCTCATTTCTGTTGATGAGGGTGAGGTGTTTTAGCCTCGAGATGCCTTGACTAGCTCTTTTGGTTTGATTCCACATTCATGCTTGGAATATGGCACAGGGGTGAATGGCTAAAGAGAGAATTGGATACACCATTCTATGGCCAGACGGAACGTGGTAGTCCCATCTCGGATTGGCTTTTGCATTCATTAATAAGAGGTTCTTTCCTTGGTATCTTATGTGTAAATGTACTAGTTTATAAGTGTATTTTATGGCTGATGTATCCTTGGTATTTCTGTTGTTATTATGTTGGTTATGAACATGTATTATGATAGTGATAATGCATGGGTCTCCTCATGTTTTGAGTTGTAAATGAATGGATAATGTATCTATGACCTAATAGATGATAATGCAACTAATGATATATGGGAACAATTTTTCTTAGTGATTCTCAAATAAGTCTGAGATCCCTATGCTAAGATCTGTTGTTTAAACCTGTAGATCACATATTTGTGACATGTTTGACAAAATGCCTGTCATGGCTAGTAGGGTTGTTATCTATACTTTTTCCTTGTTTTTGCAAATGAATCATCGTTATGTTGGGTAAATTCATTTATGAAAGTGTCATTGAGTTCTAGGCAGTGACTTGGGCTATGGGCCTAGAAAATGGCTCAAATCTTGAAGACATAGAAACAACACTAGGCAAAATAGTTGCTGGATGAATGCATACCCATGCTCTAGGAGCGTCCAAAGCCTATTGGAGGTGTTCTTGTCCATATCAAGGGATGGTCTAGGGTTTTAATGGTCTAAAACTGTAGTTGATCTCAGGCACTCATTACTTGAGTGGTTGGGATGGCTCCTGGGAGCTTTTTTAACTGATGTGGAAGGTTTGTATGGTGTATTTATGTCGATTTCACTTCCTTAAGGTGATCTAGGAGGTTGAATGCCATTATAGTGGCCTCTCATTGCATATTTACTCCAGTTGGATGGTTACTTAGGTAAATGTGGGATGGCGGTGTTATAATCTGTATCCGTTGATGTTATTTGAATAGCCCAAAAAAATTCCTTCATCTACTCTGGAATTGAATTTGCCAAATTTCTAATAATTTCTTTTGATGTAGCATCTACTGCCAAAATATTTGAAGTGTTTGATTGTTGTAGGTCTACCACACCACAACGTATAAGGTGTTTTGTCACTATTCGGTCTAATATGAGCCTTGTTGAGAATAACCACTACTATATGAATTTCCTCTGCCCAAATCCTTTATTGAACATTCTTTTCTACCATCGTTACTCTGGCTAACTACTACACTGACCTTTTTTCTCTCTCCGCAACACCATTTTTCTAGGGAGCCTCTACTATCGTAAATTGCCTTTTCATGCTATTCAACTTACAGAATTCATCAAATTCCTTTGAAGTGAACTCACCTCCATTTTTTGTCTTGATTCTTTTGATTTTGCAATTGGTTTCATTCTCAGCCATAGCTTTGAATTATTTAAACTTCTCAAAAGTCTCACATTTCTCTATGAGAAAGGAAGCCCAAATCATCTTACTAAAATGATCAATTATTAGCATAAAATATAGCTTGACTATGGTTGACTGCGTTCTGTATGGTCCACACAAATCCATGTGCACTAACAACAATGGATTTTCCGAAGATTTTTCCTTTTCCTTTAAATGAGCTCAAGCTTGCTTTCGTAATTGACAATATTTGCAAACAATTTTCTCCAGCTTTGAAAGCTTAGGTAATTCCTTGGCTACATTTTTCTTGCTAATCTTGAAAATCTAGTCAAATTTCATATTTCCAAACCTTTTGTTCCATAGACAACTCTCATCAATCTTGCTCAAACAACACTTTTATGTCTTCTCCTTCAACACGTAGACATTGTTGTCTATTATTACAACCTCAAAAACTATTTCACCTATACCTATGGACTTCATTTAACAATTTTTAGCATTGAAAACCACGCCATAGCCTTCATCACACATCTGAGACACACTCAATAGATTATGTTCCATTTGAGAGATTGGCCACGCCTTTCTCAATTATTTTTCCTAGAGTATTCTTAAAGAAGATCACATTAACTTTTTCAATAGGCTTCCAAGTGAGAAACTTCCTTCTATCTCCTTTCATGTTCCTAGAATAACCATTGTCCACATACCAATGGCTCCCACCATTGTGAGCATACAAGGAAATGTCACATTTCTATGACTTCTCTTTCTCTTTCCAAACTTTGGGCTTCTATTCAATTTGGTCAATAACTAACTCTGTCTTCTTTTATTTAAGACTGCAATTAACTTCTATATGCCTAAAATTTTGGAATTTAAAAGATTACACTTGATACTTAAGGGGAGCAAAGGAATTATTATACCTAGTTTTGCTTCTTCTGTACTAAATTATTCTCTTGGATCTAAGTTGTCTCCATGAGATATTAACCCTGCAATTTGATACTATGTGTCCATAATTGGTGGATGTGAAACAATACCCTGGGAAGATATCATTGTACATCCATGGTTTCCTTCTGCAATGAGAGGAATTTTTGGTAGTTCAATTTCCATGGATAACGTATTCCCTTTACTGTTGTTGATTTCTTTTTTGCTGAGTAAGTGTCTCTTGTTGTAGTGAACTCATTTATTTTTCTAGAAAAATAGCAGTTTCCTTTTTTACCCTTTAGTTCTGTCAATGTGCTAGATTCAACGTCAAAACCAAGATCAATTTGGTCTTTGGAGATGCGTTTAGACACCAAAATGCTATTGAAACTTTTTTTCCCTTTGTTGAATTTCTGATTGAAGCTGAGCTACGATTTATCCTTTTGAAGCTCCTTCAGCAACATAATTTCTCCTTCTAGCTTCTCACATATTTTAGCCTTTTCATTCAACTACTTGTTCAAGGTTAATTAGATTTTCTTACCTTCTTCTAAGTGCATAAGTAATGTCTCTACAACTAACCTTTTCTTTTATCAAAAAATCATTTTGGATTTTGTTTTTCTTTCGTAAACTCTCTATTTCTTAAAGAAAAATTACCATCTCTCCCTCAAGGTCAAATTCTCCCTCTTCATTATCAAAGTTAATAGCCTCGGCTTGCATATTTTTAATGGTCATCAACATGAATTCCTTATGTATTTCATCATATTTGTCATCGTATGAGGATTGAATGGACTCGGTTTTAGAGGGCACTCATATTGAGCATAGAAACATGTCTTCTTGTCCTTCTTTTTGTCCTTCTGAAACTTATTAAATTTTTCATTAGGATCATATTCCTTTTCCTTCTTTTTAGGTCACTTTGATGCATAATTACCAACTTGGCCACAATTAAATAATTTAAAGGGTATATTCCCTTTGTAATTGCTTGATCCTCACTTAAGCTTCCTCACAAAGTTGGCTTCTTCTTCATTTGATTCACAACATCAGTCATTATTTTGATCCTTTCACTTCTTCACTACTTTGAAGGCTGATTCTTTGGCTATATCCTTTCCTCTAGAACTCCTGTTCTCAGAGGTAGTGAGAATTCTAAGGAGTTGATCTAGAGTGAGAGTTCTTAGATTTTTCATTTATTCAAAGGTTGAAACATTGGGATTAATATTTTTAGGGAGAGATCTCAGCACTTTTAGAACTACCACATCTTCATCTAGCTTCTCATCAAGCCCTCTTATGGTTCTCACAACTTCACCTACTCTTTGAAAATACTTGTAATATATTCATCATCATGCATTCTCAATGATTCAAATTGGATCCTAAAACCTTAGAGTTTAGATTTCTTTACCTTGTTATCTCCTCCATAGTAGCTTCCCATCCTTTCCCATATTTCTTTGGAATATTTTCTTCGAAGTTTTCAACGGCTAGTTTTCTTCAGCTGACCTTGGAACATGATGCATCCTCACTATTTGTAATGATGATTGTATGTTTTTTCACCTTTTCCTAAGGATGAACCACATTAGTTGGTTCGAAATTTCAACCAAATCCTAATGATGTGATTAATCTGAAAGACATTTATCTACAATATGGATCACAAAAGTCTTATATATAACATCCATCATCTTGGAAAGTTTTGATTCAGGTAGGCCATCAACGAGGGCATGAATTTCTTTATCATTGATAATTAACTCCAACTTATAATATTTGGTAACCAATGCTAGAGTTCTTTGATATTGTTCTCCCATAGCATCCCACACATAATCTCCAAGTGATTGAAAGTAGATCTTCATATTTACTTTCCAAAATACATAGTTTATTCCTTTAAAAGTAGGTTCCTTATTGATAAAACCTCCTTCCTACATCGACATGGTCCCTGAACTTTATTATAACTATTAGAATGATGAGAAGTAAATTGGATAGAATACCAATTGTTGGAAACTAGGAAAATACTGAGAGGAGGGGGGTGAATTATTATTGTAACAATTTTACCAATTCAAATTTTCTTTTTACATTGTGTGGGAACAATAAGATTGTAAAGAACCCTTTTATTAACAAATATGATAAAAAAACTACTTCAAAAATAAATGGAACATTCAAGGAACAAATAACTTTAGAACTACTTCTCCATTTTATTCATACATCAACCTACAACTTGAAAACGTAATGTTTTGGATACAACCAGTAGGAAGCTACAACTTCCTAATTTATTAGATGTAACTAAATGGAGCTACAACCCCAACAATTTTTTAGCATGCACTAGAAGGATCACCAACCCCTGATCAGAAATCTACAACTCACTCTTGAAACTCATTGTTCCATTTTTCATTCATTTTCACACTAGAAACATGAAGTCCTTCTCTACTTTCAAAAATACTTTAATCTTTGTAACCACTTTAGAAAAACACATACAACAATATCTGATTACAATGAACACCATACCAATTACTTGCTATACCAAAATCTTGGTCTCAAAAATTTTGTATCCATTATGATTAATCAAGCCTACTTATAAAGAATTTAGCTTGATATTTTTGGCTTCTTTTTATTTTCCTTGATTTTTGCATGCTTCTTTATTTTTTTTCCTTTGTCCTATTCTCTCAGTCCTCTACACCTCAATTTCACATACCATAACCAAACTTTTATACTAGTTGAACTAAGTTTATTTACATGTTTTAGCTAATCTAGACTTTTACAAGTTTTAGCAGTGATTATTCTATTTTTAACTACAGTTAAGTTTTTCTTAGCTGCAAAATTTACTGTGAAACTGTTAGTTCTACGAAATTGGGTCTTAAGCCCCTTTCATTGGCACCTTTACCTACATTTCTTCCATAATACTAGGGCTCTCCGACCACTGACTTATGACCTAGGACCTAAGCCCTTTCAAGTTCTGTCAGGAGCCTATTTCCTTTGTTAAGAGATTTTCACCATTCGTCATGATTCTACATGAAAAAGCCATCGATCAACCCCAAGGCCGAAGCTCCCAAGCTCCCAAATTTTTTATTAATTGCAATTCTAAAAAAATTTACAAGATTTTGAGATCTAGGGAGGGCCGTACATTCTTTTGATGCACCCTTGCTCTTGTTTCTACATGAAACAATCCAAAGGAGTTGGCACTTAGCCACTTCTAGAGCCTCCACATCTTTTTATTTATTTGTGCCAATTAATAAAAAAAATTACAAGATTTTGAGATCTAGGGAGGGCCCTACATTCTTTTGATGCACCCTTGCTCTTGTTTCTACATGAAACAATCCAAAGGAGTTGGCACTTAGCCACTTCTGGAGCCTCCACATCTTTTTATTTATTTGTGCCCTTGATTTCTTCCTATATTCATAGGGCCATGTGCAAGTGCTTAGCTTGTAGCTCCCTTCCTCCTAACACATTCACTTATGTGCACCATAATAACCTATCAAGGTCATGCATCCAAGTCAACATGTACCGTGGGGATCACCTAGTCGCACTTTGATTGGCTACTATTTATTTTGTTGTCTATGCTTCATGTCTTGGCACCCATTTCCTTATGCATTCCTTTGTTCCCTTAACAAACATTCAAGATATGTCTTGTGGGCTAAGTTGTACCATGGGGTCCTACTGCTACAGTAAGAGCCAATAGAAAAACTCTTTGGGTTGCGTCAGCCACTGTGTCATCCCGACATGTCTAGCTCGATGCATCCCTTCTTTGTCCTATTAAAAACCTGTCAGGCTCCACCCAACAGGATGACATCATGTTAATATTAAAAATTCTACATGTATACCTATGATTGGTGACATGTGTCACTCAAAAAAGGGCCATTTGAGTGCCCAAAAATGTTGAATCTTCTTGCCACATTTCCATGTTGATGCCATCCTCTAATGTCATAAAAGTGAATCACGTGCTACCACCTGTTCTCTTAAAGGATAGAGAAACTTTCCCCTAGAACTTTGTTTTTCGACCATTTTCTTTGTTATTTCATTTCTACTTACCAACTTTTTTTTTTTTTGCTAGGACAACGCTCCTCTACTATTCCTCCTCTGCTATCCTTTGAGGATAAACATTCAGACTCACCCTTCGTTGGATTAGCCAACATAGTGGGCCTCCTATGGATCCTTTTACATTGGTTAACTACCTTATCTATTGTTTCCTGGAACTTACCTCTCGACACTTTGTCATGTGCTTCTCTAAACAAACCTTTGGTAATTCGTTTTTGGACTATCATTTTCGGGTGGGCTCCACCCACTAAATACATCCCGAGCTTAACTTTGTACACTATATCAAATCTATCAAGGTACAACCATTGGGCTACTCTTACCAAAAAACGCTCTAATGTGGGCTCCTCCACTCGTTTTTCATGGGACAACACTTAGCTGTCATGTCCCAGTGACTACCTCCTAGTCGTTTACACTTGCACAGGAAAATAAATTCGCAAGGGTACCAACACTCAGATGGCATCCTCCCACTCCTAATCTAGCCAATGAAAATGGTTTTTGTTGATGCACTATCTTCCACATCAGCCTAAAACTCTCACTTAAAGGTTTTTCGGTCTTGGAACCAAGTTTGGCACTTATGCCAACTTTATATGTGCGCAAAAGACTTCAACCACCTTTAACATTGTTATGAAGGTCTTAGGGTAATAGAACTTTGACTCGATCTACATTTTTGTCTTGGTGTCTTTTTTAAAACTTACATATATCATTAGGAAGCTATTTTAGATATCTATTAATATATGTGGTTTACACCTACAAATGTGATGACCTAGTGCTCCAAAGCTCTAAATCCATCAAACTAATTTTGATATTTTGCCCTTCTTGTGTGCTTGGAACCTACTTCTTTGAGGTATTTCTTTGACACATATGCCCCGTGCTTCCACCTATTGTTACACTTTGACATCAATGAAAACATATTTCCAACAACTTAAGCAATCAAAATCACTATAGATATCGCACCTTGTTTCAGCCACAATAATCCTTAGCATGGCTGGATTCAATTTCCACAGATTTGCAAACCATTGACTTTATCTCCATTGAGTTCCTTAACCAAACACACTATCATCATCTTCTCTACATGCCATTGGCTAAGTATTTAGAATATTTATTTACAAATTAAACATTAAATATAAATGAAAGCATAAATTTCTAATGACTCCTCTCAACAAATATTAAACTCTTGAAAGTTGATGACCTATTCAAAATTTTCTAATTTGGGTACACTGCTTCTAGTTGTATGAACTAACAAAATTTTTGAGGTATTTTGGAAGCTAAGACTGATAGTGGCATAAATAAAACCTTGAAAGAAGTAGTAAGGAAGGTTGATCCTCAATTTTCATGGGGCTTCAGAAAGGAATCCAAGAGTGGCAAGAAGAGGTGGGGTGCTCTATGGCCTTCAGGAAGTTAAAGTTGTGGAGTATTCATGAGGCTTAGGATGCATAAAAAAACCAAGATAAACATTATTCCCTCTACCAGGGATTCATTTAGCGAAATAAAAGTAGGTATCTTCTCTCACATTTTTGGGAGACTCCCTCATTCAACATTTGGTGAAGGGCTCCTCTTCGAGGGGAAAAGACATTGGAAATGCTTATAAGCATTATTAGGAAAAGGGGGGGGAGGTTTCTCTTCAGTAGCATATTTCCATGTTCTCTAGTGTCTCAACAAACATGTGTAATTATGTGTTAATGAAGGGTGTAAATTAGGGTTGGGAGATTTAAAAGTCGATGGCCAAAATTAGACCTTGTCTTATTCCTTAGTGATAAATTGATTGATATTCACTATTTTGGAGGATTACATTATCAATCAGTAATAATATGACATGTATGTTTTTTTTTTGGTTGGTTATTTTTGTAAGGTATATACCTGCAAAACCTTATTCCTTGTTGTCTGTTTTGGATTCCCTCTAGAAAAAATTGTAATTTTGTTTGATAAGAGGGTTCAAGAAATTTACTTTAAAATATAGCTATGTACTACCAAATCCATTTGTTGTGATCGAAGTGTAGACTTACATATAAATACAATGTTATCATTATGATTAAAAAGATGAAAATATAACTTAATTTTAATACTAAAAATTATATCAATTCAAATAATTACACAAACAATAGTTTTTCTTTCTCTTAAGCTTTATGGACAAGGTTGGGATAACATCTAGCTTATTTTGACAAGGACCCCTCCTATATTCTTAATGCTAGTTCTTGGTAGCACTCCCATAGCTTTTATAATTTCATTTGTAATGGAATTCGAACTCTTTCCTTTGACTTCCTTCCTTGGGAAATCTTGAAACAATGCAAGATACGAATTTTTAAGGGCTCTCCCATCCCCTTAAATTCCTTCTAGAACTCCATCCTCTCTAACATAAAAATATCTTGTCTCTCTCTCTTTGTCTAATGAGAATTGATAAACCTCTAGAAGTGAAGCTAAATCCTCCATGGTTGGTTCCCCCATGATCATCTTCCTCTGCACTCACCCCTCCCTATGCAGCGAGTCCATCATCCTTGATACCCCTCAATGTTGTTTTGTTAAACTGAAATTTGACAAGTTGTCCAAGCTACATCCTAGCCCAACATGATATGGTGGCACCGTTCGTGATCATGATGGAATGGCTCTATACATATACACTAGTACGCTTCATATAAACAAAATAATGTCATTGAAAATGTCACTCTTGTATCAGGACTGGAAATTAATCAATCCCAAGGGTTTACTAAGCTCCTTGTAGGAGGAGACTAACAACTCATTGAAAATATGCTCCAAGAAAGTCAAAATGGTACATTGATACACAAAGTATCAACAAGTTGGCATTTGGAAGAATTCATTAGTTGGGTCTCCTCCCTAATTACAGATATCTTATTCATTATTCCATATGACATTCGATGATTAGGTAACAAAATAGTTGACCTATTGGTGAGGTATAGATGCCTTGATTGATCACCCCCTATTTCCTCCACTTGGAGCCTCTTTCCAGGATCCCCTATCAAGGAAATGTGTTAGAAATGCATTTAGAAATAGCTTCTAACCTGATATAGTGTGGTTATCGAGACAGGGGATGCATCAGGTTGCTACTATCGCACATAGCCAAAGAATTGAGGGACTTGGAAACACACCTTTGTGGGTAAATTTCAATGCACAACTCATATTTCATATTGACCATCATTCATCCAGTAAATCTTATAGGTACCCTTTTCTTAACTCTAAATATTATCTCATGTACTCAGCATGTTCGAAATACATTCACTTGTGTAAAACTCCATTAGGTGGTAGTTTTAATCATGGCTCTAAGAATTTTAGTTGGTATTAAGAGTAGCTTTGTACTAGATGGTTGTTAGTGTGACAATGTTTCTTGATTCTTTCCATTGCACTATTCCTTCACACTCTATCCTAGAAAATATTAGCCTACACCATTGGGAAATTATCAATTCAAGTGAGCGACTACATATTTAGCTCCATGGAACTATAATATAGATGGTAACTTTCATATCCTCTAGATTTTTGAAATTATTTTTCACTTACCTTCCTCCCAAAGGCTAGAAATACTTCTAGATGTTGTTTAAATTCAGTCCTATGACCCATAGATTTTATCTCCTCATTCCTAGTAGTGTGATTTAGGTGCAACACCATTGATATCCTCTTGGCATAGTAACCTTATCTAGAACTACAACCCCCTTGTGCTTCCCTCATTACTTTCCTCAGCTCGTCTCTAAACTTTGTCTTCTCCTTCATCTAATTCCTCAACTTGGGGCCTTATCTGCTAGTCTTTGTATTTTGTGAGTGTAACTTCATACACATACTTTCTCTCTTTGAGTGTCCCTTCCCTCTTCCCATGGATGCTGCAAAAAGTATATGTTAATTATTTCTCCTTTTACACTATCCCTTTTCCTTGTGCTCTTGTGATGTGAATTCACCAGCGACATTTAGCATCTCTGACCTTTCTCCCTTCTGTTCTTGGCTTAGTTCTCTTTTCTGACCCCTTCTCCATGCCTTTCTAGTGTGCCCATGTCCATTGTGGCACAACTTACTACTAAGAGTGTTCCGAGAAAGGTAACAAATGTATGCATCACCACCTAGACGAAACTACTTCTTGCTTTTGTGGCCTCATGTCAGACCTCATCTAGGAAAAGCTATCTCATTTTCATGAAGAAAGTTCCTCTCATGGGCTCTAATTTTCATACATGACCATTCTTGCTAAGTTGGAAGATTGTATTCTAGAAAACATGCAAAATCCTAGATGATTAATTAGTATATGAACAAAATTTACCTTTATTGACACATGAAGTTCCCCTTCAGAAGGACATTATTGGATAAAAATGGGCATCGGGTGGATATCATACATTCCCCTGAGAATCTACATTATCACCTAAAGGATAGAGATTGATTTATGGAGCATATTGAACAACATCTTAGAACCCCACCTTCATTGGTAGGAATTACTGGAGACAAAAAATATCCCATCTAAGTTGCAACCATGGACTTTGATCCTCTTACCTATTTTATGACATGATTATCCTTTACTAGTCTTTTGTTCCTACTATTTACTTCCAAGACTGGTTAGGCTAGCTACATAGTTTTTGCATATTAAATTTTAATTATCTCAACACTCAGATATCTCTTACCTCTCTAGAGAGAGTAAATTTGTAGATTTGGTCTAGTCTCGCAAGTGAAGACTAACCTAAGGCTTCTTAGTGTAATCTTGTAATCCACAATCTAGAAGGAAATACAATTTAACCCACAATTAAAAATGTTACATGAAAAAGTAGTTGTATCTAAAAGCAATATGTATGTTTAAGATATTT